>LKNJ01001918.1:105948-153182 GCA_002120245.1 Maccullochella peelii
ATATAATGTCATTTCCTGTCAGATGGCTCCACAGTTTTACTTTAATCTCCTTATGGCATTTGAACTAATGGCAGGAACTCGAGGAACCCTTGAGAGTTGTGAAATGGGCCAAAGGGCAGACTCCAGTGTTATATCATAAATTAGTCTTTTTTTTTTTAAAGCTTATAATTAGTCCCTGTAGGAAGTGCAAAGATACATATATAATACAGTATTATGCACAGTCATATTCCATTATTCAACTAACTACAAAACCAGGCAGTAATTAAAGTCTTAATTAGATGGTGTTTTAATTTTTAAAATGTCAAGAGAATATGTAGTGCCATAAATCCTGACACATCAAAACAAGTTGCGTTGTCAGTTTAGAACCTTTCTTGAAATGTTTCCTTAGCAAATAAAAGGAAACTCGCCCTCTGCATTATTAATACCCACAGCGTTTCATTTGCATTTTTATTTAGATTCCAGGCAGGAAACTTATGCATTTTAATGTTCCCATTCATTTCCAAGTGAGATATAAAGAAATCTACCTTGTCCCTTTACCAGCTGATAGTGGATTGTTGTGGACATTTTTCTTACCACTGCAGACAACTGCACTTAAAAAATGCACTAAAAGCAAAAGCCTAGTTGATATTAGCCCTTGAAATGACTTTTGGGAAATATTAACAGTCCCAGATTAGTTCCTCAAAACCTACAACCACCCCAAATTACTCCTCCCATAGTGCCGACACAAGAACACCTAATCCCCACTCATACCCGACTCCTAACTTTTACCGCATTATTATTACTAATCAAAATTAGTTATGCATTATACTCATATGAAAAAAGTGAAAGCAACTTTTTAGAAAATGTACATACCAGACTGGTTGGATTAATTTCCTTCATCTAGGTGTTCTCACTCTTACAAAACCACATATAATCTCACACGTGTTGGACGGATTTGGGGAAACTATCACACAAAGAGTGCTGTTATTTGAGCAGTAAAGCTCTGCGAGACAAGCCTATTCAAACAATGAATATACAATAGAGTGGAAATGCATGAAGTGGATCTGATTCCCCACGGAGCCACTCTGGGAAGATTGAACAAGGATGATTGCGGAAGATAAAATACCACATTTCTGTGAGTATGAGGATAGCTCTCACTGTTGCTACAGTTTATTGACCTTCCAGGATATTGACATACAGTGTGGTGCTGCATACAGTGGATTTATTGATGCACTGGGATTTATCTACTAATGCATATAAGGCAATTTACCTACAGAGTCATTTAAACCAGGATTTGTGACATAGAAACATCAGACAACCATGTTTGCCTCGAAGAACTGAACTTGCTTTCCTTCTTTACATTTCTAATCTTTCTGTTCAGACAAATATGTTTTGCTCAATTGTTAGTGAACATATAAAACAGCATTTTCAAATTCTTAGCGTGCTACATCAGAAATGCTGAAATATTCATAACCATTTTTTGTGATTAACTTTGAAGAAATTGACATTTTGGGAAATACACTAATTCGCTCTCTTGCCAAGAGTTGGATGAAAAGATTTATACCACTCTCATGTCTGTACGCTAAATATGAAGCTAGTAGCTGGTTAGCTTAGCTTAGCAAATAAAACTGGATACATGGGGGTAACGGCTAGCCTGGCTCCCTATACGCCTCCCAGCTCCTGTAAAGTTAACTTATTATCCCCTTTTATCTCGTTTGTTCTCTCAGCAAGAAAGTGAATGTTGATCTATTCCTGTAAGTACCGACGCTGTTTTTGAATATTACTTTAAGTTAAATCTAAAAGAAAAAAGATTTAAGAACACACAAGAATGATCTCTGTAGACGGCCTGGCCCGTTACAACGACAGAAAGTTAACGTTACATGATAAAGAACAATATAATATAAAGTAACTATTCCATCCATAAGAACAATAAAAACATCCTAATGTTCAGCCATATTTTCACAATATATGCAACACAGGCGATTTCTTGTGAAACGCTTTGTAACTCCGATGTAACCAGTGCAAGTCAGTGAAGAGTCACGCGGCAGTATTTACTGTACCACAGCAAGAAGCTGCTGCAGATTCACCCAGCATGTCTGAGTCATAAGCTCCTGCTGTGTTCAAAAATACATTCAAAACAACTTGAGGAGACATGCTGCTGCACTGATGAATATAGTCCATCACTGTAAATTAGATGGCTGGTGACGTTTTCTTAAACAGATTTATAAAAACACAACTTTATATTAATCATTGCAGTGGTATTTAAAGTAGGTCTGTTCTGCAGTAACTTAATGTCAAGACAGTTTTTTTTGCCCAGATTTAGTTTTCTCTCTTTGCTGCTACCACTCTTATATAAGAGTGTGTCCTGATGGAAAGAAGTGAAAATAGCTCCACTAAATGTGGTAATTAGCAGCGTGGTAAAGCCATGTTTGGTGAAATTATCAAAGTTGTCTCCTTTTAAAATGATGGATTATGTTCATCAGTGCAGCGGTTATCTCTGGGCTGTTTTTAATGGATTTTTGGAAAATCCATTAATATTTTTAACCTTTTTTAATTTAAAGCTGCCAGGCAACATTCCGTGTTGGTATTTGTGTATGTTGGTATTTGCAAACAAGAGGTAACTTTGCCACAGTTTTGCATGATTTCTAAAACGTGCAAGTCTTCAATTTATGAAATGTGCACGTTGGCAAAAATGCACTCAGTTTGCAAAATATATGTGCTTGCACTTTTGCTGTGGAAGCCAGACTTGTCTGGATATTTATCGCAAATAAATGAGAATATGCCCCTTATTCATCTATTTCTGATAGTTGTTACGAATACAGCAAATACTTTGTAACTGCTCGCTCCAGGTTGCAGCTCTCTGCTTGGATTTCTAAGGTGATTAATCGTAAACAGAAAATCTAAACGTTCCTAAAAGAAATCCCAGGCAAATTTAGATGACAAATCGACATCCTTGTGTAACTGTAAAACTGTGCATCCATAGCTATTTCACTGCTGACACAACCCTGGCATATTTAAAAAATTAAACGAGGACAAACTGAATAGAGTGCTGGGTTTTGCTTTTCGTCCTCTGTTCTAAATCTCAGTCTGAATTTAAATATGAAGATCTTTTAAAGAATCCAAATAAAAGTGCTCAACTTGACAAAAGTAGTAATTGTGACACCTGCCCACATTATCCAGTACTTGTCATGCATACAGCTCATCCATTTCATACCTAAAAAACAATGTTGCTGCTCCTGTGTATGTCTGCCTTTAAGCTTATTAGTTAGTTACCATGATGACACCATCAATATCTAAAACTATGACTTATTAATTTGCACACTTGTGTCGGTGTATATAGTTATCTGCTTTAGACTATTCAGGGTAGGGATGGGAATCGAGAACCGGTTCCAAATTGTCCGATCCATCGGAATCGTACGCCTCAGAGCTCATTAATTCCTTCAATGCAGACATGTTTTTCTGACAGGTGCACATTGCAAAACTTTTTTTTCCTGCTCTGTTTCTACACCATGTTCAGAGTCTGAGATGATAAAACAGTTGCATTAATGCTGAAAACCTGTGTAGGCCTACTTTTTTTACACACAGAAAATTGATCATAAATCAATAAGGTGAATCGATAAAGAATCGGACCAATAAGAAGAATCGACAATGGCAGTGGTATCAATAAAAATCGGATCAATTCCCATCCTTAGTTCAGAGTCGATGCATGAAGTGGGCGTTTAGTTTGATTTTTCAGTCAGTATTTCGTACTCATTAACAACCTCTAGGCTCAAAGGAATGTGGTTTTATTGTAGCCAGAGAGAGAAAATTGGGAGTGATGTCTGGCTCTGGCCCAGAGACAGTTCCTCTGATCAAAACTTATGATGACTTTCATGGCGGAAACTGTATGAAATCCATGATGAAGGGTTTGTCAGTGTTAAACTAAACTGATGGAACTAAAGCGTGATTCCCTAGAGAGTGCTGTAAGTGGATTAAGGCAAGACTGTTTTGCAGCATTCCACTTCTTATACTGTACAGTATGTACAGGTTTAATGAGACGTTACACGATTTGATCTGGACAAAAAGTGTGTGTGTCTGGATAGTGTGTGCAAGTGAGCTCTGGCTGCTGGCTATGTTTGTGTATCAGTACTGTGTGTGTGTGTGTGTGTGTGTGTGTGTGTGTGTGTGTGTGTGTGTGTGTGTTGCTTGACAGTTGTGGTGCTTTTCAAGGTTATCAGTATCTGGAAAGTTTTTTTCCAGTGCAGCCAGAGCGAACTCAAATGTCTACTATCTTCACATCAGGAAGGAGGGATCAAGGAGGCACAAATGTCTGGGTTGTTAAGATATGCTGGAAAACCGTGCTTTATGAAATCACTGTGTGTAATTAGTTTTGCATAAATGTATTCAACCATATACAGACTATGAAATCCAATAAATAAATGACTAATGTACAGTATAAGCCAGGGGTTCCCAAACATTTCAGCTCAAGACTCAAAAGAGACATTTGGTTTCTCCCTGCGACCCAAACTTACCATAACATCTACATTTCAGTTCGCTTGGATTTTTCCCGTGTAAAAAGAAACCGAACCAAGGGGAAAAGTTTACCAACTAATCAATTGATTCGGACCAGAGCAAACGAACTATAGGTGTGAAAACGCCCTGAGTCCTTACCACAGCGGCCCAGGTTCAATTCAAATCTGGGCCCTTTGCTTTGTCATCCCCTCTCTCTCTCTCCCACCTTTCCTGTCTAACTCTTCGACTAACACTATCAAATAAAGGCAAACTGCCCCCAAAAAAAATCTATAAAGGATAAAAAAATAAGTCATTAGTTGCAGTCCCAATATGGAACAATTTCAGCACATATAGGAATATAAGCTTAAATAATAAACCTATCAGAACTAGTTTTGGACACAAGGCCCTTCAAGCTAGTTACGATAGCTGGTTCCATTTTGGATGAGGTTATGGTCGTATTGAGTTCTGATACAAACACATTTCATATAATATTTTCTATTTCTCCTCAACCTTTTCTTTTATTAGCCAAGAGCACTATACAACAAAACCATTCAGGTAACGTTAGCAGGCTTCACATTTTTAGCTTTTGACAGATCATTTGTGAGTGAAAAGAAACATTTAACATCAGTCTATGACTGCAAACGGATGCAGGTGTGTAGTTTTATAGTGCAACAACACCAACAGTGTGGTGGTGAATGAATGACAGTGTGTCATACACTGAGGTGCCCAGCCCAAATGTGCTTACAGGCCTGTATTTACATTTCAAACAGAGGCAAGAGAATCTCAAACTTTTATGCATAACATATCAATATTTTAGGATTATCAACTCAATAGTTATCTACCGGGATCTCTGATATTGGGAGAAAGTACTTTGTGATAAATAAGGTGTGAAAAGTGTTTAATCAACACTTCATACTTGGTGCTGCGCCTCTCATTTACAGATTGTAGCAACAGGTTGTGAACATTAATTAGGCTGCCACTAGAAACGGTCTCTGCCTTCTCCGATAACAAAAGCAGATTACAGATCTAAATTGAATCTTTTAGGCTTAGTTATTTATAACTTTAGTTACCTTTGAATGAAGAAAAACTTCTAATTAGATTAGATAAGGGATTTGAAATCATTTGGATTTGATAAAACACTATTGAACCCCAACCCCACTTCTTCAAGACAGGCCTCGATATTAGGAGATGATGCAGGGCCTGGTGAAAGTGTCTGTTCCAGCTGTGGAAAGGTTTAAGCTCTAAAGGGAAAACGTTCCACTGAACTTGGTATGTGAAACTTATTGAAATAGTCTAGGAATGGCTCTTAACAGCAATGTTTTCGCAAGAAAAAAAAAGCATCCTGGTACTCATGGTCCACTGAGCATATACAATGATTTTTTTCCCACTTCAATTGTGCCAAGCCAAGTAAGAGCTCACTCTCATTCACTTCTTTCAACTCTGAAAAGTGTACTTTACCCCCTCCCATTGGAGCCACAACCTTGCTACCTTGGTACAAACACTATAAACAGTTGAGATGATAGTTGAGACGCTTTGCAGCCGCTGTCTCATACAATTTAGAGGTACTAGTGTTTCTAAAAATCATGACACTTCACTTGAACCTCGTTTGTTGCTTCCTGTTGTAAAAAGACTGTAGGTGCTTGTGCTGTTTGCTCTGGCAGCGAGAAATCTGGTCAGCACACAATGTAAATTACAGAGCGGAGGCCAGTAGTCTGTTAATTAAATTCCAGTCAGGCTAAAAGTTACAATATTGAAACTGAGAAAGTCCAGAATGCACTTGTTTGAGGGCAGAATAGTTTCCTCTGAATTGCTCCAGTAGGTTGGGATTGCTGAGCCTCCACTGACCACAAACAGCTGTGATCAGAGCCTATGATGATAGAGAGGTATTTCATACAGGAGAAAAAGCACACTAAAAGGTGTCCTATGGTGTTTATTGGCTAGTGTTGGAGATTTGATATTTGCTCAAACTGCAGTAAGTGCCTGTTGTTTGCACCTCTTCATCTGATCAGCTCACTGTGGCTATTTCTGCTTTTACCATTCTGACCTGTAATGTACCTGCAGTATACTGATCTAATGACTCAAACACCAAACATCTTTACTGGACCTGTTTGAATGCTGTGGCAACTTAAATATATTTTCTCAGTTTCTGCTTATAAGTAGGTTTTTTTACAACATTTTCACATTCTAATGAGATTTTTCATGTTATGACATTTTCTTGTTATTACTGCTAGATACAAAATTTATAAAAAGTAGTTTTTAAAACTTTTCTTGTAATAACATATCACTTTTAGGGATGTTAATGATTAATCGATTAATTGCGGTTAAGAATTTAACCGATTAAACATTTATTAACCAATGATGTATATTTTGTGTACCATTTCTCCAGAGTTCACGTATATTCACTTTTACACCACAAGAGGGTGTACTTCACATTTGCAGTTAAGAAAAACTACTGGCGCAACAAAAGAAGAAGCGGTCAGGGAAATGGTGAGGCAAGATGAAGAGGTACAACGCCAGTGTTGTACCACCTGAAAAGTCGGCACCTGACGGTTGCAGTGCAAGTTGAAAGTGGAACACCGTCCTCCCAACAAACGATCATGTCGGTGTTAGCTAGAAGAGGCTGTAGGGATTTCGTGAGCTAACGTTAATGAACTACGTTGAACCAGGCTATCGCATCCCCTCAAGAGGTACAATTAACTTTACTAGCCACGTTTCGAGCGAGAGCTTTATTGTTCACAGATGTTTGCCCAATCTAAATAGTACATTTTAATCTTGCCGGTTAATAATTGGTTAACGAGGGTCGGCTATCGGCCAGAAAAAAACATCTAAATTAGCATCCCTAATCACTTTACCTTGTTATGTCACAAAACATTATTGTTATTTCACAAAATCAACATATCTCATTAAAACAAACGTTCCTGTCCATTTGTCTTTGTCAGCACTGTGATAGAGTGGTGACCTGCCCTGGGACAGGCTCCAGCCCCCTCTAGACACGGCACAGGACAAGTGGTATAGATACTGTAAAGGGTGGATGCTACTGCAACAGGCCTTGTTCCAAGCATCAAATCAAACTTAAACCTATGTAAACCAGTCTTTGCAGTTTTTTTGTAACAGACCAATCTAGGTGTAACCAGGATACAATCTCTCGTTCTTGTTTTAACACCATATTGAAGTTTCTTGTTATAACAACATACCAACTTTCATTGGTTTTGTGAAATGAGTTTTGTTTCTTGTAAAATTTCTTGTAAAAACTGAATAACTTGGTATGTAGTAATAACCAGAAAATGTCATATCTTGGTATAACGTGAAAAAGATATTGTAAAAGCGAGAAAAGTTTTCTTGTTATAATGAGAAATTGAGCAAAATGTTTTTGTCATGGTGGCAGCAGCACGTTGCTATGGTGTGCACAGTTACTAACATCAGTTACAGGAAGCTGTAGCTGCTCACAAAAAGCCTTATTGTGTGTTCAGACAGAACACGAGGTGAATTTTGTACGTGACGCAATTGCATACAAAGTCGAAAGCGTTTGTACAAAGTCTTTTTTAGCCATTATGCCAAGGTTAGGAATATGCTTGAATTCGAATAAATTCCTTGATAGTAAAAATGCTTGATTTTCAACATAATCTGGTGTTTCATCTACACAATCATAAGGGCGAACCACCTGCTCTCAGATGATTGCTGTTGGTATAAAGGAATTCTGTAAACTAAATGCAACTGCATTTCTAGTAATAATTAGATGTGATTATAAAAGCTTCGAAATTCTGGAAAATTTTGGTTTAGGTACCTTGACAGTGCTTGAATTTTACTCAAAAAAACAAAAAAACAACCAGTTCAAACCCTGTGTAAAGTTAATGGAGAGATGGGAGCATAGACTGAGGCGATCCTACATTAAAATTATTTTCTGCCAAATTAGGGACAGTTTTGGTTACTTCACATTAGAGATTTTCTGTCTGTGCTCTTCACTGGTTTGAAGTGAGTGGGGCTCTGTTGGGGAAAAAGTGATGTTACGCACTCCCACTCCCTAATCAAAATTTAGCAACATTACACATTTGCTAATGTTGCCAGGCCACTGTCAATCAGATCTGATCAAACCACGCACACAGTCCTGATGAAGGAGACTGGCTGAGATTTTGAGTGTTAAACTCTTAATAAATAATACCTATGGATGTTTTTTTCTCACACTTTAACTTTAATTGTTGCTAGTTCGTCATTAATACTTAAAGTTTAAGAGAAATACTTAAAATTTAAAACCACATTTTCAGAGCCTTGAAGTGTATAATAAAGAGGCCAGGCTTAAGATGCCCATCTTAATATCTTATTTCATCTATCTTCTTTACTGTGTGTGCAGTCTGCCTGGTCATCAGTTAGTAATGCAAATAAAATCATCAATTCAACAAGAAGACAGAAAGCCAGCCTCTCCTCAGGCACATTCACCATTGATGTGATCTCCAGTGACATGGTTATAAGCACTCCTCTAGCCAGTGTGACAAATCTGGCTAATCACCAACTGTCAGGTCAAATTGCACTCTAGTTCACAGAGGACCGAGAGTGTGAACCAAGTGAGAACCTTCAAAACGTCAACAGAAACTCAGCCTTCTCCTGTCTTTGCGAGTTCAGAAATCTCCACAGCGGGTGTGCCTCGAGTTCTGTCTGTTCTTTAACTCATTCAGCAACCCCTGCTGAGATGTGCATGTCTCATTATACTTCAGAATAACAGAACTACAAACAAAGCCTTTAAATAATTTTATGAGATGTCTCTTAATTGGCTATGTGAACATCAGTTCACCCTCACCCAATTGGTATTTTCACTATCTAATACAGACAACTTTATATAAGTGTAGTTTTGATTTTCCTTAAATATTGTACATAGATTATCCTCTCTGCTGACTGACAGATTTGGTGAACTGTATCGAACACCTTCTGTGAATCTTTATTTATAGAGGCAACTTGGCAGATTTTTTTAAACCCTTGCCTTAAATTGATTTGATTTGATTTGGATAACTGTTTTAGAAAACTTAAATGGATTTCATTACCCAAAAGTCATGAAATGTGCATTTCTGACAACAGATACTAAGAATCTATTCCACAGCAACCATTGGGCAAGTAGGAGAGAAAAGTGCGTGCGTGCACACCAGCACAGTATCACATTAAGCATTCAGGCAAACAGACTTCAAATGTTTATCTGTTACTGGTTTAAATGACAAACTTTATCAGTCAAATCAGTTGTTGCTATTTAATGTTACTGTCTCTTTTTTCCCCTCACACATCTGATTTTAGAAGATATGATTCATCCACAGATAACGAACAACTACAGCCTCGAAGATTACCATGGCTTGAATCAAAACCTCCCCGACGGTGTCACTAAAACAACAAAAACTGGACATTTTAAGCTTCACAAATACAGGACACATTGCAGAGCTGCTCTACTGGATTGCATTAGGTTGTCACCTTCATGTTTGGCTGTAGGGTTTTAATGGAAAAGAGGACACGGTTTGACCGCACTCGATGAATGATGAATATGATATGCTGTCGCAAGATTTTAACTCAATTTAGCTTTGAATATACGGTATAGCAAATACACATGCTTTTGCGGTGACAGTGTGATTTGAATGTTGAAGGTAGTTATTTTTTATTTTTTTTCCATTGGATTAAAGCATTTCTGACAGACTGCCTAAGGAGAATATCCAACCAGCGTATAATTGTTTTATGTACAGGTGTCCCACAAGGCGGCTTTTATCCCCTCTATTGTTTTCAATCTACACAAATAAGATGAGGTTGCAAGACCGCACCATAGTAACTAGAATATGCTTTATCGTCCCACATGCCTGCACACAGTGGCACATGAACAAGCTGGCAGAAGCACAGGGCTCATAATTGATAAGCCCAAGAGCTGGTACTTTTTTTGGGGGGGGGACATCAGTTCCCACTTCCCACACATTTTCCCACACTATGGATTTCTTTCTTGAGGGCTCCATCATTAAATACGTGAAAATATGTAACTACTCCACGATCACCATAGGAATCCACAAGACCTTTTACTACATTAAAATCAAACTAAACTTTAACCCACCGGTAATGACTCGTTTTAGGTCTTTAAACAGAGAATCCCATTAAAGCTCTTCCTGTCCAGTCATGTGTCTCATTCTTAATGAATCAAGCAACGTTTTCCTTCAAATCTCATAAATCACACCATCATATAAGCACCAAATCAAGCATCTGCTCAGAAACAGTTGTCCAGTAAATGTGATGGATGTCTTTGAGCATCGATATAAGATGTAATATGACTGATACTTTTTAAAGTTGAGCTGAAATTTAAATTCTTCTTTTTGAGGATAAAGAAATATAAGATAAAGTGATACAATAGCTATTGTGCATGTTTTTCTCTTAAAACAAACACATTTTTGTGAGACTGACTTATGCTGCCTTAGGTGCTATCAGACTTTTAGACTTTGTGTCCCCACTTTGTTGGAGTGTGCTGCCTAGCTGCCATATTTCCACAAAGCCCTGACCAGAAGCCTTAATTTATACTCTCTTCTTTGGCAGGAACAGAGCAAGACTTTCATTCCAGAGTCTCTTAAAAGAGAATTGGTTGACCTCACTCACATACTGATTGTCACCTTTTTCACCTAAAGAGTGAACATCATCAATGAAAAGGTCAATCTTCTGCTATTCTGCTGGAATCTAGATATTTCTTGCAAAAGAATGGTAGGACAACAAACCACTAACATTTGTGTTTGTGCTTCTTCTACTGATCACTGCCTTATTTTTTTGCCCTGCTTTTAGGGTTGTTTCATAAGCATTTAAGTCTGGCACTGTTAAGCTTAGATCTGGACGGTCCAGGCAGTCACACAATTATTTAGAGTACAAGACTTGCACACACAACTTTCATGTTTTCAATCATTGTGATAATTCCCCATTTTTTGTGAAGTAATATATTATTATTATATATTATATTTCTCTCTGTCCCTGGGTTTTTTCAAATAATCATGTAAACAGAATCTCCAAGGCCCAACACTGTCATTGGAGATGCCTGTCCACAAAGAATCTTAAAAGCAATGCTTTAATGTCTTGAAACACCATGAACATGCTTGGTGTATAGCACTGATAAAAGGGTTAAAATGGAAAGGTGCTCTACATAGTACACTACTTATTGTCAACTGTGTTGTAGGAGGCATTTGATAAAACCTGATAAAGGGAAACCTGGAGAGTAAAACCTGCTATAGTATCATATTAAAGAGGGGGTGGACACAACAACAGAAACATATTGCAATAAATTATCTTTGTGGAGCTTATTATGTTCATTTCTGGTGAGACTGTGTCAAAAACATGCTGATTAAGGTCTATAATTACTTTTGAGGCCATTGCTTGTGGTGTTATGTTTGTGTTCCTTTTATTTTGTCCACTCCTTGCAAATGTTTTAATTCACACAGTCAAGTCACTTCAGTTCAACTGGCAATTGTTTTTCCATCAAACATGGGCTGTCCTTTCATTTGTTTATATGTCAGGTCATCCATCAATCTTATTGACTCTTGTGGCCGGATTTTGATAAAGCTTGGGAAAATAATGTAACTCACCACTTCAATACAGCATTTTCTGCATAGACCAATACAACAGGGGAGGGGACTTAATTGTTTCTCTATGTGATATCTTATATGTCACAGATTGCATCAGGACAAAGCTTGAGGGAATTATGCATCTCACCGCTGTGTTAAGCCATTTTCAAAATGATTTAGATTGGAGCAGCTACTATTAGAGGTAGAACAAAATGACACATCAGGCTTCATTGTGTTTGGAGCCAGCCTAGCATGTTTACTTTTGACTTCATTTTACTCAGTGTGTGAAAAGTATTTAGGAAGCGAGCAAAGAAGTGAAAATGGATTGCTAAAAGGAACAAACAAATGGTTGAAACATCTCTATACTGCCAGTCCAAGTGGTAATAGAACAAATGCAAACTGTCAAGCCAAGTTCAACCTTTAATATCTAACCATCAGGTACAGGAATATGATCAACGGTGGACTCAGTGACTCAAATTGGGGCACTTAAACTCCTCTGATAGGGGTGTTGGGTATGTCGGACAACAAAAGGGTTAGGAACCACTGAGCTATACTATCTGAAATGTGACTAACAGCATTGTAGAACTTGAAAAAGCTCAATTTGGCAATAATTCACTTAATCTGTAATTTGGTGTAGTCTGAGTTATGTCAAACAGCAATATCTTGGCTCAGTTGTTGAGTGTCTATGGGATCAAATAACATAATCTTGATCCCATAGGCATCCAGGAAGTGAGCGAAACTAAGTAACTAAACTAAGCGGGGGTAAGGGGGCGCCTTTTTCCAAGCTTTGTCTGAGGGGAGGCCCACAGTCTCCGATTTTGAAAAGCCCTGCTTTACACAAAAAAGTTCAGGCTATTTCTAATTTATTAGAGCTGCTCAAGGGTTTGGTTGTTCAACTGTAGGTGTCTGGAGATTGTGACATAGCAGTGAAAGATCAGAGATTAATGCACAAAATTCGATGGTGGGATTAAACTTCTCTGTGTTATGTTTACAGGCATTTGTCGAATCTTCACCTACTCAGACAGTCATACTGTAAAATGCGATGTCTGTGCTGTGTTCATTGTATAGGAGTTGGCTGTTCAAAGTCAAATTTTCAAATTTTCTTGTGCAGTTTCCTGAACCTTTTGTGTATCCCTTTTTTGAAAGTTAAAGATATGAAATTCAAAGCATGCAATCCTTTTTGTCTATTACACAAAGGTTCACACATTCACGTCAGGCAAAACCAATTAACCCACAACTAGACCAGTAGAATGGGGCACACAAATGACACCCTGAGAAAAGAGGATTAAAATGTTCATTGTCTACATAATTGCTCTGCTTGGCAAAATGTCAATGCTCTTCTCAATTCCAACAGACAAAATCTGGAATTGCTTTGCTATACAATGAGGAGACCAACAATACCTATGATGTCTGCCTGAAATTGACCAAAGAGGTATTAACCATACAGAAGCTGGATGTGGTTTGCACAAGTGGAAGTGAATCCCAAGTAAATGTAAGTGCACCCGAGGGCTCGAGACTTGCATTGTAATTCATGCCGCATGACTCCAGAATACTGTTTCAATGTTCACAATATCTTTTTGCCAATAAGAAACTCCCACTTTCTAAAGCACAGAACTGTTGTACTGCGAAGACAGGCGACTGGCGGTCTGGGCTTAAGCATCAAAGTAAGCAGATAAGTTTTGATTATCGAGAGACTAAAGTGGAAATGAAAAGGCTTTGGGTTGCAGAGATGACTGTTTGTGTGAGAAAGCAGTTTTGTCAGCAAATTTCCCCACCGAAACTCAATGTTGATTCTCATCTTTCTCTCCTGGTTTTCAGGGAGGTGCAGAGCACAACGTGCCTGTGGTTATTTCAAAGATTTTCAAAGATCAAGTAGGTAAGAATGTATTTTGTTTCATTAATGCAATGTGGATTTGGAAATGGTTTTCAATGCAGTGTTTCAGTAAATGCCATTAATCGAGCTGATCATAGAAATGATAATGTAATTATAAAGAGACGCTGGATATTTTACAGGTGACATTTACAGGAGTATTTTGACAGCATCATTCATTTTTATATTTCCTGTAGAAGTAAGTATTAGGTTAGGACATAATCAATATTTTAAGATCAATTTGCATTCTTTCCAAGACATTGAGACGAGAATTTTGATATAAATTTAATGTCTTAGCTTTAAAGGGGTACTCCAGTGATTTATTATTGCAAGTTCGTAAAATGTGTGAGAAACAACTCAGATTTACTTAGCTCTCTCACCAAGTGACTATGGTCCCATAGAGACTCATGCTTAGAGCAAGTAAACAGCTGGATGCAATTCAGTTTCCTTCAATTAAATAAAGACTAGACGGAAATCGTTGTGTTTGGCAACAACTGTAGATCTTTAGGAAGTCTCGACTCAGAACAAAATTGTGAAGCAGCTTTTAGCTACTATGCTGCACACAGATGGAACCAACTTCCAGATGATCTCAAATGCTCCCCAACCCTAGCTAATTTGTGATTCTACCGGGACTAAGTATATGAGAGAAAATATATTGATACCAAATCTTGCGACCTTATTGACACTAGGAAGCTGCACACAGTGCCCAGTTGTTGTTCGCTGGGCACAAAATAAAAATGATTACATTTCTGTAAGTATCGGTTAAAAACCACTGGAGATTAGCTTTTTTTACCCCTTAAGTAGCTTTAAGGTTGGAAAAAACAACTTATTCTACATTGTCTGACGGTATCTTATGTGAATTGAGTGAAATATTCAAAACAAAGGCATATTTTTGATAGCTATTCTGAATGTGTTGTGCATCATTTTATACACATTTCCCCAAAATGCAGCCTGACGTATATGGCATATTTGGGAACTTTGTAATCTTCAATAGAATTTAAAATATAGTTCTGTGGGTTTAAACAATGTTTAACTCTACAGCATGGGTTTGTAATGACTGGCCTCAGTGGCCCACAACAAGATACTGTGTGTAACTAAGTCGCCTTTTAGAGGTGTTGGCTAGCTGTTTCCAGTCTTTATGCTAAGCTAGGCTAAACATGTCCTGACTCCAGCTTCATGACATGAGATTGGTATTGATCCTCTCTTCTAAGTCTCAGAAAGAAAGCAAGTAACCTTTTCTTCCCCCAAAATGTTTATGGTCCTTTAAAATCTGTTTTTTGGTTTGACTATTTATGTATACCTACTGGTAGACACTAAGTAAAAGAAAGCTGTTTTCAAGGAGGTAACATAGTTTGCTCTAAAACACTAGAAAAGTTGTAATCTTTACATTTACAACATTTATTGTTAATTAGGTGTACAGTATATTTCCTGAGCCTGCCTCCAAATGACTGTAAGGAGAAACACTGTGAAGAAGTAAACAGTAGACAGATTGGAAGAGGAACGTGACCATGCTATTAGCTAGATGGAAATTATGTTTGTCAGTTAAATTGTAAGAACTGATGACCTCTCAGTATCCTGTTGGATAGGATGCAATATCAGAGCATCATGTGAGTGAATCACTTCTCTGTAATTTGTCTCTGTGCGCATATCCCTCTTAATACCTTTTTGTGTAAGAGAGAATCATGTCTTCATGTCTTCATATCCATGGGGATGTTAAGAGCCCTTTTCACAGAGCTTTACAAATCTTTTCACAACAGAGCTTTCATTGTTTCCTCCCTCGCTCTGCAAATGAGTTTATATCCTGATTAGTTTCAAATTTCATGCTTTCTTGTGTTCTTTCTCTGAGCTGTAGGATGTTGCCAGAGATTAGTCCGACAGAGACAGTGATTGCTATTTCCACCACATTACCATGTATGAAATGAGCAATTATTTCCTAATGTTTTCATTAACCTCTGACAATTGACGCCTGCAGCCGATCAGACGGGGAAGCTATTCGTTGGGGACGCTGTGTTGCAGGTTGGTACATCAGTTCGTGACTTAATTTGCTTCGAGGTTGAGTCGGGTCACTGTCAAAAGTGGCAACTTGTTGCATCTTAATTTCAACCCTCTTCTGTTTTGACAATTTAATTTAGGAAACAGAGAATATTTTTGTTTGAACTGCATTATTTTAATCAAATGAGTCTGTTTAATGTTCTTTTGAAGAGTTAATATTGTGGTCAAATATATTCTTATTGAATCATAAGACAGTTTCAATTTAACTAAATACATACCTCATTCTCAGATTCTGTGGTAGATCAGTCGTAAGGTCACCAACAAATTATAGTTTTTGTTCATTAGAATAATCATCAAAACCCAAAAGTGTCTAGTATTTAGTAATGATATTCATTTAATCTTTATAAAAGTTAATTTGAATCTGTCTGGCAGGTTTATTGGATGTGCTGTTTATCTAGAATTTCAAGTAGATTCATTGGACAGCCAAGCAATATTAACATTCATATTGGAAGTTATTATGAATTATATTATGAATTGAATTGCTATTGCTTCCACCTTTGGATAACCACTGTTTCATATTTATTTGCAGTGACTTACATGGATTGTCACAGTGCAGAATATTGCATCTGTTTACATACTTTAAGCCATGGCAGGAGAGGCAGCAACTCAGCGCTGGGTTTAGAAGCGTTCCATTATGAAAAAATATCAATGAATTGGTGCCATAGCCTACAGCCATGGACAGATTATGAAACAATGGGCCCCTGGACACAGACATATAAAAGCCTCGTTCACCCCTACTAACACTGTTATGTGTGTATTTGTGGTCATTTTGCATCTCTTTGTGGTCGTTTTCTGTCTCTTTGTAGTTGTTTTGTGTCTTGTGGTGTGGTCATTTTGTGTCTCTTTGAGGTCTTTTTGTGGTTGGTTGTTGTATCTTTATTGTATCAATTTGTAGTGCGGTCGTTTTGCGTCTCTTTGTGGTTGTTTTATGTCTTTTTGGTGGGGTCGTTTTGTCTTTTGTGTTCGTTTGATTGTCTTTCCAGCAGCAAATGTTAAGTCACTTCATACAGAGGCTCAGTTCTCAGTTCAGTAGGCCATTCAGTAACCCATCCATGCTACTAACAAACCAGCTTCCTATCACCGTGCCACCCCTCCTGCAGCAAATGAGAGTTGCTAAATGACACACTTTCTCCACTATGCATTTACTTGTGTGCTTTTCCACTCTTTGTTGGTTTCTTTAGGTCAATGGCATAAATGTAGAACCTTGTACTCATGAGGAAGTTGTAAGTATACTTGTAATTAACTATTGTAAAAAGCCTATACCCTGCCCCATCCATCCATTGCTGTTCCATCCTTGTCCCAGGTTTAACACTAAATCCCTAGTGGTTATCAGCACGAAGGTGCACTTTAACAATCTGAGTAGTCATCTTTTGGTTTATGCAGTGACAAACTGAAAATGAAAAGACTGAAAAGGCTCTAATATTTGGCAGCATTTTTATACATGGCCTTTTTGGTCAGTTTCCCTCTTCAATTTAGCTTCTTTCTTTGTTAAATATTTTCTTTATTCTCTGCCACCATCCCCCCATCTCCCACTCAAACACACACAAGCACACACTCTTCCCATGTCTGTCATCTCTGTCTACTCGTGCAGCCCCAAACAGCTGTTCACTGTATTCACCTCCAGAGCGTCAAAACACATAATGAGCAGTTTCTCTTCAGAACAAAATCCAGAGCTTTAATGGCAGACTGTCACACTTGCAGCACTGACAGACGCGCAGGCTAAAGTAAGGGCTTCCACACAATGTTTGAGAGGATAGTGAGGGATCTGATAGCAGATGTGCATTTAGGGGTATGTAGAAGTGACCTTGCATGTTAGATGTGACAGTCAATTGTTCCATTTGCCCTTTTATTTTCTCTCTTTAGAAAGATTTAATATTTTATCCTTTTAAACCTAACCTTACTTAATACCTTTACCTAATACCTTTTGGAAACTGACTTGACATCTTTGAGGACATATTTAATATCACTTTGATGTCAGCTAATCAAACACTCAGCATGTAATTACTTTATGGTGTCAGCTGTCACTGCTGCCGCATGTCATGAGAGAAACGCCGGCCTTCCGAGTTCTGCCTTTGATGATTTAAGTGAAGCATCTTATGTCAGGCTTTAACGTATGATTACATATTCTTCACTCATCTCCTGTTATATTTTGTTTGCTCAGGCTGTGTACAGCTTGATATGAATGTGGCTTGTTTCATTTACACAAGGTTAAATTTGATCTCGCTGCATCGCTCACAATCGCTCTCTCTCTCTCTTGCTATCTATCTCAATCCCTCTCTCCCTCTCTTGCTCCTGTCAGGTTCACCTCTTGCGCACTGCAGGAGATGAGGTTACCATCACTGTTCGGTACTTGCGAGAAGTTCCATCATTTCTAAAACTGCCTCTAGGTAAGTCCTGTAGTTTTGATGCCATGCAAGCTCACAATAAGCTTTATTTCACTGAGCATTTTTAGCAATAAAGGAATAAACCATGTCTATGGGAGATTGTCTTTTTGCCCATTTTGACGGTTTAAAGCAGTTTAAGAGATGAGCGTTTATTTCAAAGTAATAAATTGTCATGCTCAGTGGCCTGAGGCACGCTGTAATGTCAGAAACACCCAGAGCTGCAATCCCCTGCTCCTGTAGTTACCTTCAGCAGCTTAAACAGATGAAAACACAGACGCTAAAATCATCCATGTGGAGCGGGTAAAAAGTGAGAAATGAGGTATGCAGGTGAGAAAATGAGAACTTGAAGCAGCTCTCAAGACAAAAAGTAAAATGGGGAAAACATTTCTTAAGAAAGTCTGGACATTTTATGGAGCACAGTTTAAAAGTAAGTGGGACTACTTTGTCGTTTTTATGTGGAGGAGTCATCAACTACTGCACCCTGGAGGTGGTTGCTTAGCAGATTTTATCTTTTTTCATCTTTTTTTACAATACAGCTATATAATAAAAAAAAACTAACAACTTTCACAACAAAAATATCAGTCATCATGTTGTGGATAGTGATCGTACATACGCTACAGTGGTAACACTTTAAAGTGTCCCACCCTACCGCGAGAAAGCCGCACCTTTGCCACAGTTGCACTGCACTTGTGCCGCAACGTAGCATGTGTTACAGTATAATGTCAGCAGGGGGCGCCTTCGCTTACACAGCTTTCCACAGGTACACCAACTACTCATCATTACTTTCATGATCATCTACTAATCATGAAAGTAATCGTAAGTTGCAGCCGTATTTGATTGACAGTGGGCTTCCCACATGTGCAAACAACCCACAAACTGTCATCAGATTTAAATTCAAATATTGCTAAATTTTGATTGGTGCTCAGAAGTACACGACATCACCTTTTTCTAACAGAGCCCAACTTTGGCAGAGAATTCTGTGCGCCTGTAGAGCCCCACTGCTCATAGCAAGAAGCTGATTGAGAAACAGGTTTTCAGGCCCTTCAAGCTAAGCTAACTGCTTCATATCAAAATGTCAAACTATTCTTTTAAACTCTTAGCTAACGTAGCCAACACAAATGTTATCATCATGTAGCACCTGGGAACTTGGCATTATATCTGGGGCTTCATCTGTTCAGTCGTGAGTTAGATGCAAATGTCCAGACTGCTCAGCCACTAATAATTGTTGTCTTATGAGTTAGCAGTAAGCAAGAAGTGTATGAACACCATGTAATACAAATGATTTCAGTCTCTGCTAGCAAACATAATGATCATTTTGTCCAATTTAACTAATTAGGAAGAGTACACAGATGTAGAAAAATAATTAATATTAGTAGATGGCATGAATATTTATAGCTCAGTTGATAAACCACCACATTTTCACAAATTCAAACAGAGCTGTGAGAAATCCAGCCTTCGTATCTTGTGGGTAAGTTAACATTCATAGGAAGGCGTCAGTGCAGAGATGCTCAGGTTTTGCTGTAGGGCGTTTGGCCAGTGAATCGTGTTTTGTTGCCTGAGAACGAAAAGGTTCAAGTCGTAGCCTCTCTTTGTTTTGCCATGGCACAAATGACAAGCAGGAGAGGCCAGGAGCTGTTTGCCACACTTTACAGAGTGTGACCGAATCACAAAGCAGGGCCTCTTAACGCCAAGCTAATATCATATCAAAGAGCAGAATTTGTCTCTTGTGGATGCTTTTGGCGATCTACACTGCACGACATAAAAGCAGGGCAGCAGAATTACATCAAAAATACACCTTAAAACTTAACACTCTGAACTGGGCCATGCTGTTGGAGGTTTACCTGCAACTCTTGACTTATTTTCTTTGTTTCTGAAGGAATTAAATAGTAAGACACAACATGAAGTTGTAAATGTTTAACAGGGATTCTTCAGAAGGCTTTTTGTAAAGAACATGAATCACTCTAATTTCTTTCTCAGGTTCACCTGGGCCGTCCACTGATCACAGCCGAGTGTCCTCTCCACTCTTTGACAGTGGCTTACATTTAAATGGGAACGGAAACAACACAGTAAGAAAGATCAGTTTGATATTGCATGTATAATTTTGATTGGATTGTGTTTGATTTGTCTCCCAATCAGTACCTAGATCTTTTTAGTTTGTGACTGATGCTTTCAATTTCAACAGACTAAGCTAAAGCGATCAGGAGCTATCTGTTCAAGTGTGTTAAGTTGGCAAAGGTTTAAAACAATATAGAAAATGTGCAGCATTTACAGTATAGGGATCTTTATCTGAGGGGCTTATTCATGGCAATCACCATCGCCACCAATTGCCACCTTCTAAATAATGTGTTACTAAAATATCTTGACATATTAGTTCACTTGAAAGTGAAAATACGTTTATGAATCTGCAGGCCTTTTAAAGTGTCCCCTTCACTTTGTGTTACCAGCGTGTTTTGTCAGCATGAAAAATGATGTGTGTATGTACAGTATGATTGCTAAATTGTCAATTAATCATAACATCAGCATAAGTTACATTTTGAAACTGAAATAACTGGAACTTTAGACGTGACCTACAGTATGTAGTTCACAACAACGTATTTAGCGTGTCATTTTATAGATGTCCAATCTATACTATACTTAAGCCCATTAGGGCTCTTGCTCAAAGAGCTTGTCCTGCAGTGCCTACATGGACCAGAACCCTCAGACTAGCCTAGCTTTGGGAGTATGTATGTTTGCTGCACTGCTAATTAAGCTTCTTATAATATCTTTACTATGGCCATAAAAATACGTCTATGTATTAATAAAAATAATAAAGATGAAAGTTGTCCTTCCTTTTAGCATTTTAACTAGCTCAGCAGGGCTAACCACTGGCCGGGCAGCAGCAGCACTATCAGCTGCAGCCTGAGCCTCTGCCTCTCTTTGTGGACTGTGGCTCACAAATCCACTTTGACTTTGTCATGTCATTAAATGTGAAATAATCCATAATGTCCTCTAAGTATTTATGCTAGGACGGTGTTTGGCTGTCCAAAATGTGGGTCCCAACCCTGATAGCTGACTGCTGTGGAGCTGGTCCCCTGGCAGAGGGAGGAAAAATCAGCTTATCTCAGTCAAACTTTCCCTGTTGTTCTTCCACCCTACACAGGTTGTTAGCTACACTGCTACAGAGAATATTTTAATATTTTGTTGATGTAGTTCAGTACAACATGGTTCTTTGCATTGATTCGATGTGATTTCGCATACATCTGCCACATAATGACACATCCATATTGGAAAAATATTCATGAAAAAATACACTGATATTGTGACATTGATTTAAACCATTTCAGTCTCTTTTACAAAAACATCATCCATTTATATGCAGTAGATGGCTCTGGCTATAATTACATAGCTGTCCACAAAACCTGAAAAAAATGACCAAGAGAATTAGTTCAATTGATTATTAAATGTTGAATGTGGGGAATTCCACTGCGTTTATTAATTTTCATCTCATGTCTACAGCTATGTGGTCTGTGTGTGTGTGATGTCTACACACAGTAGCAATACATCATCACTAATGCCTGTTTGATCTCCTGTGTAAAACAACGCAGCAGTTCAATAAGTGGCTTTGCTTTCTTGGGGTCAAAGGGAAGAACAAACACTCAAAATCATTTATTTTGTTCTGTCTTATCCCGCAAAGCTGCTGCTGGCTTCTTGAGCTTGCTTGATTGTTGGAGTGGTGATGGCTGTGATTACAGTGTGCACGGCTGGTATGACAGGAAGGAGTAGCTTCACTGTTGTAGCAGCTGATTCCACAGAGGGATATTTCAATCTTACTAAAGCTCAGTGCGATGCAGTTACCTCGTCCCCCTTATCAACAGGACAAATTCAGCACTAGCTTCCAAAAACATGTGGTAAATGCCCTATATTGCTGTGCCCATCCTAGAAGAATGGCTCTAACACTCAAAATGACCAAATAAATATCTATTAGTACATCGGTACAACTTAAAGCAATATCAAGCAAATTGGGCTTGATGTTGCTGTAGAGCTCTTCTGGCCAAACGTTACATACTGTGAATATGAGGAATGGAGGAAGTGAAAATAATTCAAATGTTAATTTTTTTTTCCCCCAAAGCCAATATTTCACTGTTTTAATGGTAAGGCTTGAAAAAATTGCATATTAATATGGTAATCTATAATGAAAAGATTAGCGAAAAAGACTATATCTCTTGCTCGTCATTTCACATGAATTATTCAGAGAAAGCATGTGGGACAGCAGGTGGCCACCTTAACCTTTCATAGATAATCTAGATTTAAAGTGTTTCCATTTAAATCCCGAACAGGGGCTGGAGAAGGCAAAACATCCCTGTGCACCGGGCCTTTGCATGGTCTGCATCTCTTTCAGTTCCCAGTATGTGCACTTGGATTATCTATGCAAAAACAAATAAGTATGACTCAGCGTGACATAATAAGTCAGCTGGCTTTACATTTAATTGTCTAGCTGAAGACTACGTGGCTGACAAACTCAATTAGCCAGGCGGTTTTCTCATCCCAGAAATAACATTGCTGTGAAAAACACAAAATAGCAAGAGCTGGCCTCCAGTTAGTTTTTGCTCATGTCATATGAGATTCTTCTTGCCTCGCCAAATGAGGACTATTTTGTGAGTGGTTGTTTTTGTTCTTAGAGTAATTGCTTGTTGTGTTGTTTATTTTTTCAGTGCAGTAGAAGTTGTGAATTCACTTTAATGTTCAGAGTTTAATGATGGGAAGCCTCCAGATAGAGATTTGCAGGAAAGTAGGGCAGCACATAACATAACATAAGAAAGAAAATGAAATTGCATGCCATTAAGCAACTCTGCATTGTATGAAATCTGTAATGTAAAGGGTCATTAAGGCTGAGGTTGTGCAAGGATTGGAGTGGTGAAATGACAACTTTTGCACATTCAGTATAGTAAAAGAGATGATGATGATGATAATAACAATAATAATAATAATAATAATAATAACTTGCATTTTTATAGTGCCTTTCGGGGCACCCAAGGACGCTTTACACATAAGGAGGCAGATGAACTGGGTGTAAGAAATTACAGTACCTGGCAAGTGTTTGTCATGTCAACACTTGCCAAACAGCAGAACATTTCACAAATCTTATCACTGGCGCAAAAATCAGCCTTTAACTTATCATTTATCGTAATAACATTTTTGGCCATATTGCCCAGCCCTATGTTGAATGTGTAAATAGGCAACTGTTGAACAAGTAAGCCATATCAGCTTTCAAGGAAGAGATGTAACTGATAATGTCAATATTGTGTTTTTAGCTTTTTGTGATACCCCCAAGTGACCAAAAAAATCATTCCATACTGCTTTAAAAATTGTTGTGTCTTTTATAATGAGCTGTTCATAAAGACACTTATTATGAGAATTACTAGTTGCATTCATAGAACATATAAAGGAAGATATTTGAACAAACTGTTTGAGTGTTCACTTGCTAGCTAACATAAAGAGAGGCTTTAAGGCATCTTGAGCAGCTGAAGCTGAAATGTTCCTTTTGACTTAGAGATATTGTGCTAGGGCTGAATGTTAGACCTCCTGTGTGCCAGATCTTTTCATTTTACGTTAATGTTGCAGGCCACCTGCCGGGCCCCAGGCTGTGGTTAGGGATGTGTATTTTTTTTTTGTTTTTTTACCTACTTAACCTTGGTGATGTGCACAACAATCCCATAATGAAAGGAGCAAAAAAACCCTGAGTCATAAAGGCCGACGGTATGAGCAATGCTCCTTGCATCCCTGGGTATATTTTGCTGTTTCAAAAGGCCAAATGTTACCATAAATTAGATATGTTCAGCACATGAAGTTAAATGGGATAATATTTTTGAAGATTATAAACCATTAGCAGTAAATTGATTTTAGACCCAAAGAACTGAGAAAGGACTTCTTTCTAGGCTCACCATTTTTCATTAATGCTCAACAGTCACACAGGGAGAAACGGTAGAGAGACAGCAATTTCTCCACGGACAACAGACCCAATAAACCCGAATGCAGCGCACCCACAAGGGACACGGTGGGGTGAGGTGCATGATGCTCCCATTGTCTTGACAGAAAAAACATTGCTTTTTTGAGGTTCATATCGCTCTCTATACCTGTACATTAAACTGCTGGATGCTGCAAAGCCAGCAGAGTTCACTGGGGAGTGTCGAAACTCATTCTGAAAATGTAGCAAAAGAAGTCAAAATAGGGGAGGCAAGTTGAGGGATAAGTCATACAACAAAAAATAAATGACCTAAAGAACTCCTACAATGCCGCATGGCAGCAATGAACATCACCATTACTTTTACAGCATGTAATAATGGGGTAATGTTACAGTGTGTAGCCCAATAATACAGCGAAATTTGTTTATTCTTACATGTATCACCTTGTAATTACCTCTACTAGATAAACACTTACCTGCAATCAATATCTAATAATTATGTAACTAATGGCTTTAAATACACAGTTGATTAACAGCACGTTGTCTGTCTGTCATAATTTCAGTTTTTAGCCATGCTAGTAGCATGACTCTAGGGGAGGCAATGTCAGTCGGTTAGTCGGTCAACCACCATTGGTTGGATTTTACATGAAATTTTGTATGGCGTTTATAGTCCTCAGAGGATGAAGCCTATCCAGATAGCAAAAATATGATTGAATTGATAGTGAAATTTTGTCAGGAAGAAGTATTGAATCTACATTGATGCCTGACATTGAAACCAAATTGAAAGCGCTCGTTATGTTTAATGTTGAATATAACATCAGGTTTTCATTTTTCTAAAAGGTTGCCTGGCATTTAATTATAGTTGATTTGGATATATTCTAACAATGTTACACTAATTAACTTCAAGAAACCAAAGCTTTTCATGGCATTGTCTTTATTTATACAACATTAATAACATGACATTGTTCTTAACATGTGAATAAGGTTAAGGAGAACTTTTGCTTTAATAAAAAAAATGAAATTAGCTAACTCAGACATTTCCAAAAATTCAATGACAATAGGATACATCTTCATAATGTTTACTAACAAAATGATTAAATGTGCCTTGGGATATTTATGAAACTATACTTACAGTACCAGTATCAGATCAAATATTGTACATAAAGTGAAATATAATATCACAACATACCTAACTAAACAGTGAGTGAAATACCTGCAGTACATACCATATTGATGGGATATTATTATTAGATAAGTCGTTCCTTTTCTCCTTCTGTCCTCTTCGTCTCAGCCTCTCTCTCGAGCGCACTTCTTCTCTGAATCGTTGAAGGTCAGCTGCAATATTTTTTTGTGTTGCAATGCAGTCCTAAGATGGCAAAAATAAGAAGGATGGATAAAAAAAATTAAAAACAGATTTTTAGATGAATGCAGAAGACATGGAATTAAAAAATTACACTACTAAACCCAGCAAACTCAAGGGGAGAGTGCAACACTGATCGATATGAAAACTTTATATATGAACTAAATTATAAAAAAATTATGTGAACTAAGATCATCTTTTATATGTACATTTTTCATTTTTACATTGTATTTACAATTAATTTTATTACATTCAAAACGAAATCAGAGAGCACTGTTCAATTGTTTGATGGTCAACACACAGGTCATCATTCAGGCTACTGAATACAGTCACTATTCAACAGTCAACATATATTGCTAAAATTATTGTAAACTGTATGAATTATGCTCTTTTTGCTAACAAATCTGAGACCAGATTAAACCAAACCAAAAATAATGATCTTACAGCTCCATTAAGAAAAATTATAAGGCGGCATTAAATCCATATTACTGTGGTACAAACTCGCAGTCTTTCATTGCTGTCTCCTTACAGTCTCTTGTCTTCTTGCATTCCCAGCTGGAGCTGACGGTAGATCATTTGTAGTAGTGGAAGACCTTCAGCTGTTTTAGCTTTTAGCTCTGTAGGTGATTAGAATTCACTCCGCTTTGTCTGCAGTGTGCTTTCTTGACATTGAAATGACTGACAACATTTCCCTTTTTCATTGCATTTACCTCCTTGATTCATTTACATGCTTTCAAATAATTATGCTTGGTTCATGTCACCTCTGAAGTATCCGTATCCATGAATGAGTGTTTGACTGATCTGAAGAACAACACTGTGGCTTTAGTTACTGTTTTCCAGCGCCTCAGTAGAGGCAGGTGCCTTGTGTCAGTGTAATCCACTCTGACAGCCTGGTAGTTTTCTATTTCCTTCCACCTCACCACCTCTCTGCAGAGCTCCACTTAAGAGTTAACTAAACTGTTTTGTTCTGGGCTGACATAAATGGAGCAAAGGATGATAATTTCTTCAGAAATGTAGTAATTACTGGTGAGGAGCTGACAGGGGTCTGCATGCGACATGTTGTAGTTCAGGAATGATGTGCAACTGACTTTGCAAAGGTAGGCAGTTTTTTCTCTGCTATCCACTCTTGACTACATTCCACCCAGAGGCTATTTTAATACTCTGGTAATATGTTCAGCCATTTTGAACTCCGGGGAAGGCAGGTGATTTGGTTCTTTTGTGATGAACACACCTATACTGTGTGTATAATGATACATCAGACTGTTTGCCGTTGTTCGAGGAGTTTTGGGATTTGGTGCTGACAGATAATCTTTAGCTGCAGGAATGATTCACTGTTTGATGTTGCTAAAGCTTCACTTATTTGATCCCTAAGCTTGTAACTCATTAGATAATGTGTAATGCATCTGTTCTTCATTAACAGCGGTGTGATTTGCATTTAAATGTGCTGCTCTTCCCGCTATCAAAGCTTTTGTCAACATATTGTGCTTCAGGACCTTTTTAGAGTGAATGCTTTGCGATGCACTGCCATCAGTCTCGGAGGGGGCTTCATTAAACCTCTATATTTCTGATCTGCTGCCCTGTTATGAACCATCCAGACCTTTCGGATCTCTTTGGGACTGGTCTGCTTACTGTACCCAGAGTTAAGAAGCAGCATTCAGTTTCTATGCACCATTTCTCTGGAACAAGCTCCCAGAAAACTTGAGGTCTGCTCTAGCTCCTCAACTAAGGGCTTAAGACTTTTCTGTTTGCCACTGCATTCATTACTGTAAATAAAAAGTATTCATATCATACTCATATTGCACTGCACTCTAGCTGCACTGTTTTGTTCTATTTTATTTTTCTATTTTACTTTGTTTTAATCATTTTAAATCCCATTTGTGTCTTTTTATAGTGTTTTTGTATTGCCTTGTTTACTTTATATCTTAAAGCCCTTATGTCACGTAAAGCACTTTGAATCGCTTTGTTGAAATGTACTATACAAATAAATTTGCCTTGCCTTTATTCTTTGTAAAGCATGTCCCCACTGCTATACGGCACCCATCATTTTATTTCACTTATACAAAGCCTTCAAGCCATTGTCAGAAAGAAAACTTTAGCACAAAAGAGTTTGAATGTGAGACAGTGTTTACCAGCACAGAGTGGCCTATTAGACAGTTTTTCCACTCCTTCCTATTCTGAGTGGTAGACTGCTAATGTGGGGAAAGAAGTGTTGACCATTATAGTGACAGTGAATTGCTGTAAAGTGCATTCTAAAGTAATTTGAAGTCCTGCTTGCAGCCATGTGTATTGCCAGCAACAGGAAGTAACCCGTAACCCAGTGCACAGCTTTCAAAAACAAAGCTTTTTCCATGCCACATTAACACCTTGTTATTGCTATAAGGCTGGCATCTCTTAAACTGCAATTTTAGCTTTTTCTAATACTCATTACTGCCTATGAAAAGCCTAAATGCACCTGTGTCTTTGCCACAGTCAGAAGCTCATACTGCAGGCTCACTGTTTTCAACAATCCATTAAAAAGAGCTCAAAGACACAAACTGCTGCAGAGATGAAAATAGGCCATCAATTTAAACAGCATGTGTATTTTTCCCTAACATGACTTCATAACACCACTAATATGAAAACTAGTTTCATTCTGTCATTAATGAATGTTAAGAGGCATTTTCTGTCAGTCTGTTTTTATCCACTTTGGACCCACTTGTGTGTGTGAAGTGTGGAAATATAGCCTACTATGTTTTACTTGTGGATGTGTCTGTACAGCTTAAAATACAGTTATTTCACAGAAAAACCAAAGTGTGTAGAGTGTGCGTCTGGTGGTAGAGCAAAAATGTTTGGTACAACAACAATGAATGTTTATCAGAAGTGTTTGCGAGGTATGCCAACCGACTAACTGATTAACCTGAGTAATTGTTTCAGCACATTGAAAAATTGTTTAGCCTTAGTGCACAATAAAAGAACATTTTAAAATACTTGATTACAGAGAAAAATTACAAGTGCTGCAGTTTGTAATGTATTTTGGAAAGCAATTCTCTGACCTCAGTTGCGACAAGCCTGCAGTGAAAAGAGTAGTAGAAAGGTAGCAGGTCAGGACTGCAATTAGGCAGTAATGGTTAAAGGTGCAGGTGTTATCCTTAAAGGAATTCTCAACGTCAAGGTATGTCATTTGGGTGTTTACACACTGTACGAGTTAAGAAAGGAATTCCTCGTTCATGTAAATGGTGCAACTGCATCGACACCACATCCTCAGTGATCAAAAGGACTTGATCAAGGCGAGTGGAGCAGGAAGCTCATTGCATTGTTCATGTATTCCACACAGGCTCCATCACCCCCTTCGCCCTCCGCTAATGAACCAAAGTATGAGAAGCGCTGGCTGGATGCCGTCTCCCTGCCCTTGTTGATGGCCAGAGTCTCCAGATACAAAGCTGGCACTGATAAATTAAGGTAAGGGTAATCCAGCATGATATAATTCACCTCTAAGGTGCACAGTTCACTGAGCACAGTTGTTGGCTTAGCAAGCACTTTTCATTTCGGCGGGAGGATGTTAATGCCAATATCTATGCACAGGCATAAACGGCTTAAAAGGTCACCGCAGCTGCGAGGGTCTGGCTCAAAAGGTGTGACTGTGAGAACACAAACTTGCAAATGCATTTGATTATTATGCCTGTCCTTTTTGTATTGATTTTCATGTGTACAGTAGTTTAACAGTTGTTCACAGTTCCTTTTTCAGTCATCATTTTTAATTTCCAAGCTGTGGGACAAAGTATTGTTTTGCAGAAATTACAAAAATTGCTGCTAACATTTGTCAGTTATAACTTCTATAACTTATAACCTATATCCCATAAAGCATGCTGATATACAAGGCTGAATCACATTCTGTTATTCCATTATTTATTTTTCCCAGACTGTATCAACCATTTTTCAGGGTTATTATTATTAAACTCATCTGCTTTGTTCAGTCTTTTTTGAGGTGTAGTGGTAGGAGTAATGGCTGATAACAGCTCACTCCTAGTTGTGTGTAGTGCACTAATGACAGGCATTAATTACATCAGTATTATAGTTATAGTTCTTATCAAAGTCTGACAATAAGAGATTGTTAACATAATTAGCCAGTTTTATCATATTTTATCAAATCCCAACCTTATTGTGACAGTCTGGTTATTAAAATGTACTAATATTCAAAGTTAGGTACCATGTGTGTTTATGCATATGGTCTAAGTACCTATGAAGGACCATTTTATGCAAACAGGGAGCTTAATGAAATATGTAATTTCATATTTTCTAATTAGTTTTTATTCAAATTGGAAATAAATTATTTACTTGAGCCAGTTTTCCTTATCATTTCTTGCACTCTTGCTGAGCAGAAGTCTCTTACTCTTAAGGGTGTGCCTAGTTGCATGATTCAAGAATTGCAGGTGCATAATGATAAATAAATAATGGAACTCTGCGCTGCTGAGTTAATTATCATTTTCTATTAAACTTGTTTGTTGGACACCTCATTGGGTATTATCCAACTTTAAACCCTAGGCAGCTGCCAACGATAAGGACAAATACCATAATCTATTAAAGAATGTCCTGCTGTCCATAGAGGTTAAAGGTTGTGGTCAGTTACAGCACAGCAGCTCTAGTTCATCAACACTTCACCAGGCACCACAAACCTGTTTGTCATATCTGTCAGCTCAAGGCTGCTAAAATTTAAACCAGTGCTTACACATGTACATTATTATAATAATAATTATAATAACATTATCATTATCATCATCATCAATCCATCCATCATCCATCATTATCATCCATTAATCATCCATCCGTCATCCATCATGATGGATAAATAGGCCAACATGGTTCTTAAAAACATCAAATGGAACCATATAGGTACATTAAAAACTATATTTTGATGTGATCGATTGATGTACTTTTGAGTCAATGCAGTGCAATTTATAACTGTAAAAAATAAGTATACTAAAACAAAACTATTAAAACATGTATATTCTATTCTATATGGTTCTCAATTCTTTAGTCATTAACATAATAACAAATGAAATAAACAGAACATTTGACCATACAGTGAACACAAGTGAGCAAAAGCCCAGTTCTACAGTGTAAAAATGCAAATAAATGTATTTGCAATAAAAAAAAAGTATAGAATGATCACAAACTCGCTTACAAACTGGAATACTATGGCATAAAGATACATAATAAAATAATAGTAGTAAAATGTCAATATGAAGTTAAAAATGTTATGTAAGGTAACATAAGTAAATATAGTTATTTGTATAATACTGTATCACTGCTGCTATTCATCTGTAGAACAGTCCACATCACTGTCTGAGGACTGCTCAGATACGGAATTCCTCTTTGCTTCCAGGCTTTATTTGGATAAAGCAACAATCCTGTAATACTAATTGTGGCAGATGTAAAGTCCAATCAACAGTTTAATGACTGCAGAGTAAAATACTGAAGAAATGTATTGATGAGATTTGGAGCTTAGTCACACTAAACCTAATAACCCAGTGCTGAATCAGAATAGCAGAGTTCAGTCAGTAAGGAGCCCTGGAGGCAGAGAGCACATCCATATCAGAGGTTACTCTACAAAACATGGCTGACATGGGTATATCAGGATGCATAAATACAGATCAGATCTGTGTGGATAATAACAGGTGTAAATAGCTGAGAATATTTGACACGATGATCTCAAAGGAACATAGACTAACTGTTGGGTTAGATAATTTATAATAATCCTTTGTTCTTAATCTAGTACTGTTTTTCAAATGTTCAAACTCCCTGCCTGTTGGCCTTACCGTTTTTCAGTATCTTCTGATGGCAGAACTGGCTGGTATCACCATCACTCATTGATAGCACAGTGTGTCTGATTTTCAGACGTCTCTTTCGCAATGTAAGTCTATGGGAAAAAGTCTCTTGGGGCCATTGTGCATCACGTGACAGACCCGGAAGTTATTACACGATTTGGCCACTATGTCAAATTGGCTTCAAAGCCTGGCGCACTTCCTGGGAGCTTGGTGCTATTGTGTCTGACTAGCACTAGTCTGGCTGGGCCAGCTAGTGAGTTAACAGTTAGCTCTCCAGCTACATCAGTTCACCAACTAGCCCAGCTAGTCACTACATCACCAAGCTTTCTGCCCCACCTGTTTCGTGTGGACAAGCAAATGTCACTATTTGGTTAACTTGATCAGGTTAATGTATTAGTCAGATATTATGTATGTAAAGCTTTTCCAATTTTGGTAAATAACTGTATAAATCATTCCTTATTGTGAGTATGTCAGTTGTGGTCACTATTATAACTCCCAGTTTCCAGGCTAAAGAATGAAGAGCTACCACTACCTACCGTTACCTACTAGTGTTGATGGGAAGGTGTTGACTCTCGTACTCTCATCTAATGTTGATGCGAACTCTGAAGATCGTGTTGTTATTGTGTTTGGAAGGTTATACAATGTTCTAGTGATCCTTATTCTAGAACTCTAGTGGTATATATGCTCCCAGTTGGGATTACAAATAGTTGCTCTAAAGGTTTTTCTCTCGTTTACCCAATTTAAATCTGCTCCATGGTGGGAATTGGGGAATTGTTCTTGTGTTCATGTTAAAAGAAGGAGTCTGAAAACAAGGTCACATGGATGGCTGACAGTGAAAAAGCAGAGAGCAGGCCTTGTTTCCTTCCTTTGCACAGATGTCCTGGCAAGGCTGAGGTGTCAGACCAGCGCCTCAGTCTTTCAGTGAGGTATTCTCAGCCTTTCGTTTAAGCTGTCAAAACGGATATATTTGAAAGGGAAGGGAAACTTGCAAATTAATGGGGCTTTTCCTACCTCATTATGTGTTACTGGTTGGTTTCTTATCTAAAAGCGTGCATTTGCATACAGTCCACATCAGTAATATAGAAATTACTCAATTAAAAGAATATGATATTAGACTTTGATGACCCAGTCCCATGTTTTTATTTCAGCTGTTATTGGTTTGATCAGTGTCATGGATTCAAAGTTGAACTTACATCTATGCATTCCTTGGTAGGAAATCAAAAGCAAACATGTTTCTCTCATCAATTATGCTGAAAATGAAATGCCCCAAAGCCTGCCTATTTCCCCCGTCTCACTAATCAGGAGACATGGCCCGTTTTCCCTCTCATTGCCATTTACACAATAACTTATAGCTGGATTCCTCAAAAAAACCCTGTTCTCCATAAATTCTTCATGTATCATCCTGCATGTTGACTGGGTGATATGTCTCTGGTCTGTCTCAATGGATTTATTACTTCCCAGTCAGCAGGCAAGGCACAATAATTTGTGCCGTTGGGAACGATGCAGATGTATGAAAGAATCACACTCTCCTTAGATGCTACCTCTCAGTGAGGATTTCACTCCTGCTCACTGAAGGTGGAAGGACTTCAGCAGTTCCTTCTGAAAGGGTTGTGTTGTCCTGACATTGATTTTCCAGCTGTATGTTGCTTTGACTAATCTGTGCCTTTGGAGCCCTTCATTTATTGCACTTCCATCCCTTCTTGCATTTCCCCCCATCACCACATACTCTCAAATGTTTAGCATTAATTGAAAGGGATCTAACTGATATACTGTGGATTCTGTGTCTAATCTCATTTCATCAGTTGCTCACTTTATCTCTGCAGTAACTACAGAGAAGAAGAGATGTTTTGCCATTGCTGATTTGCAAGACAAAGCATTTTTTTAAAAATTCTTAACATCTATTAGTGATGCTTTATAGTCATACAAATCACAGCATAAAGCTAATTTGGGTCAGGTGCACTGACAAAGAAAGAATTTGCACCCTTGTTAAACCAAAAAAACAACATTTAAGTCCAGTGAAAATCACCCCTGGAGAGCCACTGGGTCAGTACAGTATGAAAGTCATGCTTAGGGTGCTTTTTCCCAATTTGAGAGCATGATTTATTGATTTCATGTTCAGATTTTGTAATACTCTTTCTCAAAACCCTGCTCTCACGCTCAAATAGCCCCTGCTTGTGCTTGGGTTTGCTCTGCTTCTGCTCAAACTGTACGCTTGCACTCAGATATATTGTTGCTAGCGCAGATTTCCTGCTCCAGCTTCAGCCCTTCTCCTCGCACTCAGGCTGCTTCTGTGCGCTCGTGAAACGTCTGCTCTCACATTTCTGCTCTGCTCTTGGATTTTTTGTGCAACAACCCTGTCAAAATTCCCCAACCAATAGAATGCCAGCTGTAGTGTTAACCAATGAAATGATCGCTGCCTCGTTGCGGGCGAGTTTACTATAATAGCTACATGTAATAGTGCCGGTGAGAGGAAAACTACGTCACCTTCATGACTCAGGAGCGGGACTCTAGTGGATCGCTGGACAACATGGACCACCAAAGTCAAGGACCTCAACTAAGTTTTTTACTGTAATGGTGCTATTGCTGGAACCAACTTTTTTGTGATATTGTTTTATTTTGCCATACTTTGTACGCTGGCAAAGATGTCATGAATCAACCACATCAGCTCATACTCATTGACAAACACGGCGGTGTCCATTTTTTTGTTAGTTGCCTAGCAACAGTGTTGTCATAACGTACAACACTTGAAATCTGCGCAAGCAACAATATATCTGCGTGCAAGCATACAGTTTTAGCAGAAGCAGAGCAAATCCAAGTGCAGGCAGGGGCTATTTGAGTGCGAGAGCAGGGTTTTGAGAGAGAGTATTACAAAATTTGAACATGAAATCAATAAATCATGCTCTCAAAGTGAAAGACCACTCTCTTGATTAAAGATTGGAAAAAAGCACCAGAGGATTTGTTAGGAATGCTGACTTTGTAACATCTAACCTTGAGGAACTGCTGTGTGTGTGAGGAAGAACAGTTTGGTTTAGGAGCTGTCTTTGAAGATTTCCCTCTTCATACTGTGCATTTGATGCCTTCTATTGTTTCTGTGTTTATCAGCCTTCACATCACGTAGTTCCACAACATCTCCCCGCTTCTCATGTGCACTACTTAATGTTCAACAGTTTTTCTAGCATTCAGAAATGTTCCTTTATGTTGCAAATTCTCCACTCCGACGAATGGGATTGCTTAACCATCACATAAAACTGCTTCCATGTTTAGTGACAACTATCTCTGAGGCTAAAAGTGTCAGCAGTGTGAAAATACACCGAAATTAAATGTCAAAAAGTATCACATTTTGCTGATGAGTGTGATCTCTCTTAGATGACCTCATCAAGCCCCATCTACTGAGAAATTTAATTGTGTAACCTCAAGCCAGTCCAAGGAGATGACAGAATCCTAAAAATGTACCCAAATGATGGCAAATACAAAATAACTTTGTGCTATGCAAAAATAAAATCGTCATCCCTTCTTGTAAATGGCTTGTGAAGGGTAACTTTCTCAACCTGAGCTGTAAGGCGTATTATTTTGACATCTCTTAGCCCGTTTGGGGAATGTCATGCAGGGGGTTTTCTTCAGTTCGGTTAAGTTTTTAAAAAGAATAGATTTTTCAGGATTTAGTCAGTTTTAATCATATATACCATATTTATCAAAATGTTTAAAAAGGATATTTCATCACTGCTTCATTTTTTGTGGCACTTCCTGAAATGCAGTGTAATGAGTTTTGCTGTTAAAGGAATAGTTCAACACTATGGGATTTGTTTTCTGGAGGGAAGTTAGATGAGAAGATTGATAGCACTCTCATACCTACCCGTTAACTATGAAGCTACAGCCAGCAGCTGGTTAGCTTAGCTTAGCACAAAGACTGGAAAACAAGGGGAAGCAGCTAGCCTGGCTCTGTCCAAAGGTAACAAAATCTGCCTACCAGCACCTCTATGTGCCGGACCATTTCTTGGCCCAGAGCAGTTGCAAGGCAACCAGCGGAGACTCCAGGAAGTCACTACTCCCAGCCAAGAAATATGCCGGCACATAACTCTAAAGTAAAGTAAGTGAAGTAAAACTGCTAATTGACCTTTTTAAACCTCAGTTTTATATGGATGAAAGAAAGAAGATATAACATGTTAATTAATGAGCTTTAGCTGTGCTGGTAAGGGGATTTTGTTACAGTTGGACAGATGCGAGCTAGCTGTTTCCCCCCGTTTTCGGTCTTTATACTATGCTAAGCTGCTGTCTGTAGCTTTATATTTGCCATACAGACATGAGAGTGTTGTCGACCTTCTCATGTAACTCTCTTCCAGAAAGCATATAAGCTTATTTCCCTAAATGCTGTGTCCTCCCACACCATTAAACACAGAAAGCTTCTGTCCATGTTTCTTTTAATTGGAGCCATTAGCGGAGCTCTGCTCTTTATCTTGTAGGGTCATTTAATTTAATTCTAATTCTCAGTTGTAACTTTACCACAGAAAGGATGTGATTAGAGAAATATTGCCACACAATATGACCAGCATTCTCAGAATATGTAAGGACTCATGAAGTGCCTCTCCAGAGCATCTGTTGTGAAGATATTTTTATAATTAGGTGTCATGAGCCCATCAAGCTCATGAAAGAAGCTCTGCTCTATGTAATGCAGTATAAGTCTTACCACTTAAAGTAACTTGACAGTAGTAACGAACATCTCCAGCTCCACTTTGTGCAACATTTCTTTCAATCTTCTGCACTGCTCCTGTCTAATTCTGACCTCTACGCTCCTCCAGGTCCAACTGTTTTGAAGTCTTCGCCTTGGATGGAGCCAGCACCAATATTCTTCAATTTTGCACTGCAGCAGAAAGCACAGACTGGCTCCAAGCAATATCTACAAATATCAATGACTTGACACAGGAGAATGTAAGTCCATCTCTAAACGTTAGAGGCTTGGTTGGATCTTCCCGTGAGTCTTTGTTGAAAATGAAGGGTGGAAAGAAAAACTGTGATCATTTAAAATATGTGAGAACTTGAATGAACTCTTATAACAACGTAACAAGAGGATACTTTAAGTATAATTACTGGCATAACATTGTGTAATGCAGTTGAGTTTTGTCAGATTTTCAAGTTTTTTATTATTATTTAGAGTTTCTGGTATTTTATATCATCTGATTAAATGTATTATTGTTATTTTACGTAATCTAAATGGGCAGATTATTACTTTATGGAATCACACAATTTCAGCCAGTGAATTTGACCCTATTATCCACTTGGTCTTTTAAATTTGATAACACCATTTTAATAAAGAAGCATTGAAAAATGTAATAAATATGCTTTGCCCACAGTTGTTACATGTATTTTCCACATTTGATTATTCACAGCCACATAGACTACAGTGTAGCATGGTTTTAATAGACCCTTCCTGACAAGCACTCATTGAGTCACAATGGCACCTCTCCCCCTCTGCTGACAAAAAAGAGGCTCTCTCATACCTAATTAATGACTGCTAAGTAGTCATTCTGCTTGTGCACTTCTCTCTCTCATTTCCTCCTATTTCACTTATCACACTGATGATGTGATGCATTTCTGGTAAGGATGCAGACGCACTGTATGTCGACACACGCTTGTCAATTGCACAGCTGCTTTTTTAAAAAGTGTGATTAATTCATGCCTGCATCACCTAATTATGGATGTGGAGTGTGATTGCTAAATGGCCAATCAGGATGTAATTGTGTGCCCGCTTTGGGGGAGAGCGGAACTTTTGTTTTAATGACCTACAACCTTTAAATAGACTCTGTGACACCCTTGGGGTCCCTCGGGTTTTTAATGTGTATGACTGTCATCTGTCGGTGGAGGATCACTTGACGCCTTTTGATATTCTCTTACAGAGACTAAAACACAAAGAGTTGGGCAGCTTGTTAGTGCCTAATACTATACGGATTCCAGGTGACAATTTACCTTCAGTTTGTAGCTGAGGTGAGGCGAGACAGGAGCAGCCATCATGCTGAGTGTAAAATGCTTACACACCGGGAGTCCATTCAATGTAAAAATGTTTTGCACTGGTTTGCAATATTTTTCTGGCTGAACAATAATGTGTCCCTCCAAAGAAAGGTGCACAACATTTTCAAATAGCCTTTGAGATACGTTTGTTTGCTTCTCTTTGGTGGATGCATCAGACCACTTTTTTGGGCCTAGATCAAATTTTTGATTTTTTTTTTGGATAAAATACAAAAATGTTAAAATGAATAAAGGATACCTTTTATGTAATTATATATTTTATAGCTTTTTGTAGTTGTATATATCACTGATTTGATCTGATCATTTGTTGTTGTATTTTTATTTCTCTCATAGATAAAGATCGTAAACAAATACTGCTCTTCAGATGATCAGGTATGCTGACCTGGACATACCAGTCCAACATATCTTTTTGAAACCAGACACGTAATGTCACATCATATCACTGCTGACTGCTATAAGTATAGCTTTATTTGATAGTGCTAGTAGAGATACAGACAGGAATGCTGGGAGAGGCCAGAATCAAACCGAAAACCTGCTTAACTACTAGGACAACTGAATGTGCATCTTGACTGTAAGAGCAGCAATCTGACATCTAACATCTGGTATGGCTGAGAATGGCTCGTCAGAACAGACAGTGTCCTGGATCTTCTTCTGTATATTGTTGGTATATAGGTGGAGCACACATCTAGTCCAACATATTATACTCCATGACACTGCAGATCTATGATTTGACAATGGGTCACCTCTTGATGTTCTTTTAATGGCCACGTTCTGCCCCTACTCTCTTCCTTTCTGACCCACCCTGATAGAGATGTTAATTCGATGTTTGGATCATGTTATTATAAGTATTATTTACTTAAACATTGATGACCTCAAAGGTGGTGTTCTATTTGTCTCTCAAGATGTCTGTTTGGTGGAAGTCCCTGTTCAGGCTACCTTCCAATCTAGTCTTCTTTGCACGAAATGTTAAAGATGTACAGAATTGCATCATCTGCATACAACTGCAGCTGTCCTGGCAGCTCTGGGTGAATCTACAGGCCCAATACACTGTTTGGAAACATTTTGGAACACTTTTCATCAGTCAGATGGGCTTAGTAGTGTCATCAGTTTGAGTAAAACCTCAAAATTCAAATAGGTGAGAAGAAATGGTCAGAAAGACCAGCACATAGAAATTGATGTTGTTCATCACAAGTTTTAGAAGTGTAGCAGATGAAGCAGTACAGCACAAACAGTACAGATGCACTGCTTAGAGGAAAGCAGAGAAACATCCCAAGTCAACCTGGGATAGATTAAAGGTAAATTGTTGCATTGCAGCTGAGACTGCAGCACCACCGTACAGTGGGGTATCTTTTAAATGTATCATGTCAAAGATGCCTCACTTTAGTTTTATCACTCGACCCGTTTGTGCAAATTTTGCTGTTGATTGAGCAAGCACAGATTTCTATTGTGTGTATTTTTCAAATTTTTTTTATCAAATAGTAAAAGTATGTAAATGTCATCCTCTACGTCTCTGCAGATTGTCCACATGGGCTGGGCATGTGAAAGCCCCGAGGGCAGCGCTGCTTGTAGAACTTCAGCATTCAAGTTCCTGGCACTGAGAGGACCATATTTTCATATCTTCAGAAGTCCCCCGGTAATTAGTCTTTTATCATTTTCAGATTTGATAAACTTTTAATTTCTCATTCAGATCTCTCTAAAACCTTTAATAGAAATGTGTTAATTTTAAGATGATTTGAAATGGTATTGTCCCAAATCTGAAGCATATCAAACTGGCCCACATAACTAACACTCAAACAGGTGCAAATGGATAGTTGGTACCGTGGATTCAGCTTAGCATACGGATTTGTTCTGGGCCTTTTTGAATTTGTTTTTGTATATAAGAAGCGTTATGATTTTATGCTGCTGCTCACTGATCTGTGATTGCCCCCAACTGTGCTGCATGGTTTGTGTTTTTGAAACAAGTTGGCAGCATTTGTAAAATACTGTATGCTTCAATTATAATTGAATAAGAGAAGACAGGCATGCAGTAACCAGTGATTAATTTATATTTGTTGTGATGGATGACTGTTATGTGGCAGTGAAACAAGGGTTGTACACTATTATACACTGTTATTATTTCATTTTTACAATAAGATGTTTTTTTGGATCTTTCAACATGTACCACAATGAATGCATTGTATACCTAGTTAAGCAAGATTAGATTTTTGCCATGTCTGAGGTTAAAGTATTAAAGGCCCTAGTACATTGGCAATTGAGCACTATTTTGACCTTGAGTTTACAGGTTTTTATTCCAGCCAAACTCTCTACCAGCTGATTTCACTCTAATCTGATTGAAGGTGCATTTATCAGTAAAATTAGCTAATTCTGTGTTTAGTTAGACTGCCTGTACCAGCCCAATGTCACCTGTGCCGCTCCACCATACAGCTCTAGAACATATTGCTAAAACCTGCTAAAGACCGTCTTAATGTAACATGATATTCACTGATAGTTTCAGCCAATCATTCTCTTTGGTTGCATATGCATTTTATCCTCGCTAACATTTAAAAAAAATTTGTCCACTGCTCCAAAATTATTGCCACCGTTGCTTCAGAAATGTATTAAATGTCATGAAGTCGCAATTACACGACTCTGCGGAGCTGTCCGCTCCACTGAACTCAAAGAATTGTTCGTCCGCTCTCTCCACTTTGAGGATGAGCAACTGGAACAGTGACAGGACGTCAATCACTCGCAAAGTCATGACAAGCAAATAAACAACAGCGCTAAGCAGAGTGACAAACAGGGCAGAGCATAGTGGGGCTGGCCATCAGGAGCGCCAGGAGAAATCTCAGTGGGCCGGTTGCTCTGTGGGCCACTTGAGCAGCCCATTATACAAAAACAAGAGCAAGAGAGATGCGTCGTCAGCCCACTTTGATTATGCACCAGCCCACATCCTCCTCCTCCAGATCCTCAATACCAGTTCATCCGTTAGTCAAGGTTTTGCAGCTGAAGCCATACGACAGAAGACAAAACTGATAAGATAAGCAAGGTTTGGGTTTGACTAGCGGGCTATTTAGCTATCTCCGGTGCCTTTTGTTGAAACATGTTCTACTTATACCCTGAGCTTATATAATCAAGTCGATGCACTCGTCATTGTCACTTTTTTAGAACTGACCAATCACAGCCAGGATGGGGCGGGACATTAAAAAAAGGTTGATGTGCTACAGCAAACTTTGAAATGTTGAACTCATTGTTATAAATGAATGGTTAGTACAAAACCCTTTCCCCTCGCTGCTGGAAAAAAATCCTAGAGGAAACACTGACAGTACAATAGGTGCAAGATGTAGCCTATGATTATAGACTACAGATAATATTCATTGTCTTTACATTTGACCCATTATGGGCAAAAAAGTATTCAGTGAGGACCTCACAATTTGTACTCTTGTAAGGGGTGGAAAAGCCTCTAAGCCTGCAGGTTACAGGTAATAAGATAATCAATATCTCCACTGACACCTACTATAATTAAATCATTTTAGGGTTAGCTTGTCAGGAGACGCAGTATGTTCCCTAAATGAATTCTACTCTGAAATAAACAGTGTTAAAATTGAATGAACAGATAAAATGTGCAAAGAAACTTAAACTTCAGTGCATATTTGATCAAACTTTACTATCTACATGTGGTGTAAGAGAAATCAGAAGTGGGCTTGATGATAATACAGGTCCAGGATCAGCTTAAAATGTCTCTGCCTGACTGCCAGGGCTAGTGAACAAAGGATGTAGCCTTTTGTGTGGTGTTTATTTGCAATATGACATAAGCTCCCTTTAGTATTAAAACCACTGTAGTCCAAAATGTGCCTCTTTCATCTTCTCACTTCATTTGGCAAATGTTTCGGCAGGTTAATCACATTTACTCTCTGGACGCTGTGATTTGCAGTGCCAAGGTGGGGTGTGCATATTATGAGTTGTTCAGTCTCTGTTGGCCTGTCCTGCCTCCTGTTGGAGAGCTTTCGTCACCCTTTAACACTGTTTGACAAGCTATTGTGGCTCACCTTCTCTGTTTCGAAGGTTCCCAAGAAGACTTGTTTTTCTCCTCTACATTTTTAGAGACTGCAACAGGCTTTCAATCATGTTCAAAGCTGCACATTAAGGACATACTTCAGCCTGTGTGTTTGGGGCCTTGTCTAGCTCCCAAGTATTTGTGAAGATCTATAAACTGTAACATTTTGAGGACCTTGTCTCTCAAGAGGGACCTCTCAGCTTGTGGTTACAGTGATGGTAGGATGGATGAAATTCAGTATCTCAAGGATATGATACTCCTATCCTCCTTTGACCCTCCTCTTAAAACAGGAAAGCAGATGAGGATAACAAAGATGATTGGTCTATAAAAATTGGCAGTTTTAACAGTTAGAAATTTTGTGAAATATTTGTATTTGCTTTTTTTGCTGAGAGTTAGATGAGAAGATCAATATACCACTCTAATTTCTGTAAATATGAATGTACCGCTTGCAGATGGATAGCTTATCTTAGCATAAATGGTATGCTAAGTAACTTCCTGCAGTCTCCTCTGGTTGCCTGGCAACCTCATGGTGACGACAAGACAAAGATACTGGCCTGGCACGTAACCTCCCATAAAACCACACTTGACGTTTTTACACGTTGTTTTTTGGACAGATGGAACGAGCAGCAAGATATATAACCTGTTTCCAGTCTGAATGCTAAGCTAAGCAAACCGGCTGCTGGTTGTAGATTCATATTTACTGTACAGACATGAGAGTGGTGTTGAACTTTTTATTTCACTCTTGGCAAGAAAGCAAATAATCTCATGGTCGTAGTCTTCCCTCATGAGTTCTGTGACACAGAGCTAAGAGGGTCGGCCAGCTGTTTATCAGCCAGCAGCCCATTTCCTCTGGAGAGTTCTTCCAACCCTGCCCTTTTGACATGCCACTGACACCAGCCTCTGCGGGGGAAATGAAGTGCTTCACCTCGCCAGGATAACATGGATGCTTTATGCAACTCTTGTATCCATGTGTAACGTAGGTGAACGTGGATGATGCGCCTGTTGTGAACCAATGCATTGCATCTTCAGTTCTGTATTCTCCTGCTTGCTCGAGTCTCCAGCCCTGGCTCACAGCTAACTTCCTCTGGGTCGCATATTACACGGCTGTTCTATACGGCACATATTGGCAATTCCCTCTCTACACCGATGCTGCGTGTCAGATTAGAGATGATCACTCCAGCTGTTTGTTTCCATGGCAGGGACGAGAGTCTGGCCTTGTTTAAGCCGAGACTCTCAAACTGATACCATCAAACAGGCCTGTGTGGGGGCGGGCGGGCTGCCCTCTTGCGGTTTCTAAACCATCATCAACATCTCTGCGAAGACACTTCTTAACATAAGGAAAGGCCTTAATGGATCACATATGGTACAAAAGTTGCCTAAATGATGCAGGAAATGTCACTGATGTCTCCTTAAGCTGAACATGCCACAGGCAAAGAAATGCAAGATTGTTTCTGATGCACAGACTAAAGTCTCTCTGAAGTTGAGGCGAACAAAAAAACTACTTTTTGTGCCTTTTAGCTTTAACAAAAAATAACATAAGTGTAGCCTGGGAACAGGTGAGAGCAGCAGTAAACTCTATCTGAATGCAGAGCAGTTGCAAAAATGAAAAGTATTGTTTCCCTCGATGCAGACCAATCAAATTGGACCAACAAATCATGTTGACGAGGTGTGAGTGAGAGAAGTCATCAGCCATAATTTTAACGGATTGCATTAAACATAATGGACGTATTGTGGAGTCGTTGGAATTATGGTTACGTGAACTGAAAGCATTGTGCAGCTGGTGGGCTGTGAAATGCCAGACCTGTCCTCCGGCTTTTGTTGAAATATGGCAGTAGCTAATATCCCCATGGTAGAGAGGACTTGAATATGCACCAGGATAGCATTAGTGCATGTGCTTTAATGAAACACGTCCTGGAAAAACAAAGTCCACTGAGTAGCCTCTTGTCGGTCTCAGTTAGTGTGTGTGCCGTGTAAAAATGTCCTTGCTGTGCTAAAAGTTTGCAGCATGCTACACTGAGCAGTCACTCATTTTAACCTCGGGATATTTGAAGCACCACTCTGATAATTCCTTTACACCACAGCAATGACATGGTTATCTGATCCAGGTCTGTGACCCAGCTCAAGACCAGGGTTTTAAAAGGGTAACTTAAGTACTGTGATTCTACACAGTAAGCTATATTCACCCTGTAAAACCTACATAACTTAATTGTACATGATAAGATGACAAAAAGTTAATTGCAGGGAAGTAGTTTTGCTCCCCCTACAAGATGTGGAGAGAATGGCAGGATGGCTGATTCAGATTAGGAAACTGTCTTCTATGATAATATTCTAAGATAATAATAATTATTATTACTATAGTTAGCATTCAAAAGAACTACAGCTCACATGAAAATTTACCAGCATTGCTTATGCTTATGTCATTGTAACTTGGTGTCTTCCATATCACTTTTTAGCTGTGATTAAACATTCAGTCCCCTCTGTCCTGTTGGTATTACAGCCATGTCAGACCTAGCTGCAGCCTCTCGACTCTAGTGTCACTATTTTCTGACTTTTTACGAACAAAATAATTAATAGAATCAAGAAAATAGGATTAATTAGGGATTAATCCATAAGGAAAACGTGCAGTCCTATGCAAAATGCTGCTTAGACATTAATGCATCAGTAATGATAATCTAATGATATAATAAAGTAAATAAATAATAAATAAATAGGGTACATTTTCCTGATTATATTTACATAATTTTACTTAAGTAACAATTTCAATGCAACACTTTTACTTGTAATGGAATATATTTACCGTGTGGTATTAGTACTTATACTTCCTCCACCACTGTCTATGGTAAAACATATGTGATGTAGGATCTTTAAATGTCTCACTACTGCACACGCCCTGGTTGTTGTTTAAGCCTCGAGACCGCATCAATGTGTTACATTAACGCATCGCTCTTAGACAATCATCTTTGTACACTGCACGCTGTGAACATTTGCACATCCCTCAGTTCATATTTTGCACATCCTGCACAAAATGTGCAGTTCTTCATTTTCATATTATTGTACAGTTTTTTTTCTTATTTTATCTTATTTTATTTTGTAATATTTCTTCACATTTTTATTGCTTATTTTATATTTGTATTCTTGACTTGCTTTTTTTAACAGTACTTGCTTTTTAGTGGCTTTATTTTGTATATCTGTATATATTTTTATTTTTCTCTACTATGCTTATTTATGCACCAATACACCAAAGCAAATTCCTTGTATGTGAAAACCTACTTGGCAATAAATCCGATTCTGTTTCAGTAGTACTGTGTGTCTATACATTTCTGTACTTGTTACACCGTTGAGATACCCAAGTCTTTGTGGATAATGCAAGTGCCACTTTCTTGATGTAAATTCTCTACCTGTCCGAGTGCAGCTGGATAAATCCATTTTCATCACTGACACTGGCAGCCATCCAGGCATTCACACAACTAAGCTACCTGCCTAGCTTTCATTTACATTTAGCATTTGGATAAGGAGGTGCTGCTAACAAGTGCAAGAAAAGCTTGTTTTGACATGCTGCCTCTTCATCTCACTTTCCTGTTTATTTCTCAGATCAGTGCCGCTGACTGGGGACAAGCTGAAACAACATATAACCTCTATGAGGTTCTTTTCAAGGTCCACAAGGTATGTGAAGAGCAGGGTGAGCTGCAGTTTTTTTTTTTATCTCCGTATAGATGGCTGCTTTTTTCCCTCTTTTTTTAGCAGATAGAATAGTGTTTCAGGGAGCCTACTAAACAGGGCTCTCTTGACCTGAGGTGATATTCCTGATCCACGAAGCAGGAAATGTACACAGTGAAAGTTTTTCTTTTAACCTGAGAATACTTACTCTTCATTCCACCCACTGAATTAATCATTAAAAAAGTGAAGAGACAGCAAAACCTGTCCTCCCACATGTAATAATTCAAATTTTGTGTTACAGCTGTGGATGGCAGAGGACTGCTGGCTCCAGGCGAGGCTCTACTTGGGGCTCGAGCACTCGCCTGAGCAGCAGGACAATGAGTCTCTGTGCTTCAGTATTCTGGTCGGCCACGGCCAGAGCCACACCTTCAGGGTAGAGCTGGCCACTGACCTGGCTATCTGGGAGAAGTCCTTCCAGAGAGCTGTGTTCTTGGAAGTGCAGCGGATACGAGTGAGTATTTCCATATATAACACTGTCGCTAAGCTAAAGAGCTACATGCTTTAGATTGTGTCGGATTTTAAACTTTGCTGAATATTACTTGGATTAAAGGTGTTCTCAAAGCAGGAGAGCTTTTCCCAACCTCAAAGGGTCGCCCTTTGAGGTTGGGAAAAGCTCTCTCTGAAGCATTTAATGTTTACTGAAATTAAGACCACGGCACTGCTTTGTGTGTTGATGCAGATAAGTAGCATCAGCAGCCCTAATGACAGCTAATATGCATTCTGTAGAATACACAATCTGACAAAGTCTCAGAATATAACATAAGGTATTTATTTCAGACTCGTTGTATTGAATTGCATTTAGTTGTAAGTAGTAGCAAGTGTTCCTGTTATTGGGCCCATTACGTTAACATGACAATATAACACAACAGCTACACTTATATAGACGTTAACTTAACAAGTTAGACTGACATGATATCCATCCTTACGATCTACATACAATGTAACATTACATACAACATTAGATACACAAGAAGTTATTTCCTCACATTTGCTCCCCGACTTGACACATCCTGGCTATTGCAGGTCGCAGCTGTGTTATGGTGGTTATTCTGCAGTAAAATACTTAAAGGGAACTTTTAACAGTCGATTTTCAACCTTCAGATGAAATTTTTGGAGATTTGCTAGCTTACAATGTTTTTAGTTTAAAATATCTGTCAGGCCACAGCTCAGCAGTGTTTTATTTCAATAGTAAAATACTTTAGGGGGACGTTTTGCTTTTTTAAGCAGCTACTGGTGTTTTATGGTTCTGATTGTGGTCAGCTGTGTTTCATCAGAGGGCAGATGTTCAGAGATTTAGTCTGCGAGTGTGTGATGCTGGCTAACTAATGCCAGGTGCGAGTTGCACTTCATATTTAAAGTGGATTTAGATACTAAACCCTGATCCAGCTTTGAGTGAATACTACTGCTGTCATGGATCAGGGTGGAATACTTAAACATGATGGATCGGCTGACATGGCAGCAGAATCATGTTTGTGTTGCACTGTAGCGTGTGTGTGGCGCTGAGAGAAAGGCAGATCTTTTTGATATTAAAACGTGGATGCAGACTTTCGGTTTGATCAGGCTTTTATCACACTTGTAGTGTGTTTTTCTGATTACAGATACTGACCCACTGCACTGTAAAAATATTATTCGTAACAATTACTTGTAAAATCTGTTTCTGGCTCACCCCTGTACTGATTTCTACCGTTGTTGTCTGTATGATGCGCGTTATGGCCGTGATGCCACCTCCGTGTGTTGCCCTTCAGCCTTGTGCAGCCCATTAGCCTATCATGTCAGAACAAATCAGAAAACATACAGTTATCAACAGCAGCTTATAATTTGAGTAAAAGTATTTGGTTGCCTGCAAACCATTTGACTCTTTGGTCCATAATTGACCTTATTTTCCACGAGAACAAGGGTGACGGCACTGCGTTCGTTTTGTCATCCTTCTTCCGGTTATTCTACTTCCGAGTGAGAGGCAAGCTAGCTAGCGATAGACGATCACAGAAAGCTACGATGTCGAGCATTATATGTTCAGTTAGGGGATGCC
>LKNJ01001919.1:0-65576 GCA_002120245.1 Maccullochella peelii
GGAGTCAGAAACATGCTTCCCCAGCTTCACATGCTGCTTCCTGTCCGTCAGGACAGGATGAACTCGACCCGAACACTGAATATGGTGAACTGGAGGTGAATGGGGTGGAGGAGGGTCACAACGATTCTGTCAGCTGACAGCAATCGAGAGGAGAACAGATTTAAAGTTTGACTGCAGCAATGTGATTGGTTGATGGCGTTTGTTGGGAAATCTCATTGGATAAGTGAGAGAGTAAATGCCCATAATCAGCTGATTAAGAGAAGCAGAGAGAGAGAGAGAGAGAGAGAGAGAGAGAGAGAGAGAGAGAGAGAGAGAGAGGTGTGAATGAATGAGGCATAAAGATAGTCTTTCACACTGAACCCACGCTGAGCTCCATTAGAGCTAGATTATGTTTCTAAATATTTTATTATTATTATTTATGTGAGATATTAATATGCTAATGTTTGTTAAGACACTAAAATATCAGCTTAGTTTAGTTTGCATTTAACACCTTAAGATTTAAGAGTGAAATGATTGCATGTATAATTGTCATTTGTGCACCATTTGTCTGTCCTGTATGCTACAAAGCTGATCTGCAGTCAAGAGGCCTTTGCTTGGGAGAGAAACCCTTGTAAAATACCCCTGTTTAAAGGAACATATCAGTCACTCATTTGTCAATGGCATTGGCCTCCAATTTTGAAACTGGAAAGAATGACAGCGCTTTGTCAAATTTCTTAGAAATTGTTCACCAACATGGTTTTCTGAATGAATCTGAAGTCATAATATACGCCATGCAATCACAGAATCATGTTTCATGTTTGATTTCATAATCCCTACCTTGATTTTTAAAAGGTTTGGGAGTGAGTGTCTTGATGTAGCAAGTCATGTCATCATCTTAACTACAGTCCACTCAGTTAATTCTACACTCTCTACATTCTCTAATATCAATTTCCACACAGCATTTACATTTCATATATCCATGCTCCAGACGTCTATTTATTTTTTCCAAGGGAAAAAAAAATCAAAGCAGCTGAAATGGATGATACATATAGCATGCCATTAAAGTCAACATTTGAAGACGTAGGTGGCAGATGTAGACTACATTTGATTTGCATTTAAAAATCTGAAGAACGTTGTGGTTTCTTGGTGTACTGTTTTTTAGCGTCCTGGCCATGCATTCATACTGTTTTTTAAATGGGTCAAACAAGATTAAAACAAGACTGTTGCTTTTTTTTTTTTTAACCTAATTACCTGTAATCATTCATGGAACTTGCTGCCCTGAATACATCCCAATCTACATCTGTTTCCTAGTTTTGTCTCGCTCTCTGTATCTCTAAATCTTTTTCATTAAATGTTGATATGTAACAGATAGATTAAAGTGGTCAAAGTTGCTCAAGCCCAATGAATGTCCCCATTATTACATTGTATTTATTTATTTTATGTTATTCCCTGAACCAGATCACATGAAACAATATAAGTACCCAGCCCCCCTGGCTTGCAAGCAATTTGTGTGTCAGTTAGAAGCTTGTCAGATTGTACTAGGTAATTTACAGATGAATACTTAGACAAAAATTAACATAAATAAAGTAAAGATGAAATTAGCATCAGAAGAATGTATTAAAGTCTGGGATACAACTTGTCTGGGATATTATTGTCAGCTGTAAAAGATATTATTGTGATTTCTTTTAGTGTTGACAGTGCTAAAGTATATAAAATTATATAAAAAGGACAAGGAGTTGACTCTCCAAATGTGCCCAGCTAAAGCTTGTATACATAGGTTTATATCAGATTTGGGCTCCCTAGATTCTGCATAGATTTTCGCATAGATCGGGCTGAAACAAAATCCCTTTGGTTTGAGACAACTTTATAGTCATACCAACGCGTTTCGGTGCAAACGTTCCATGCAACTTGGAATTAGGTGAAGTTGTGCCAGAAATCCCTACACTGCTTAACCACATTATACCTGCCAGGGTTATAGAGTCCCAATCAAATAGAAAATACACATGATACTATGATTTAACTGAGGAGCACTTGAATTGAGTTTTGTTAGTGATCAAGCAATAACCTACCACACAGGAAGTGTGTCGACTGATGTCGTATTCAGACAGAATCTGGCGCTGCGGCAAAAACCCCGGCCTAATAGTCTAAAAGGGAACACCTATGGGATATTGTTGTGTGTGCATATGTGTGAACAGCAGAGTGCGTCCATTCCCTAGTAAAGTGGGAGCTCGCTGTGTGTATGATGTGTCCTGTCAGTTTCTCTAAGTGAGGCTGCCAATAACGAGGCGTGACTAGCCTGGGAAACACAATTGCAGGCCTCCGATCAATCTCGGGGGGGGGGGGGGACTGGGACTGTCACACACCTCACACTCTGTCATTCGCTTCACCCAAGGGACCCACTGAAGGTCATGCAGGGTAGCCTCAGTCCAGCCCTGTCAATCAGCATTAGTCTCATGATTGTGATTACGTCATTAACAGGGATTATCTCATACATCATTGATGAACTATGGATTCTTATATTTCTGATATGCTTTGATGGACAGTGTTAATTAGACTGCATTTTTGACTTCCTATCAGTATCATGAAGTAACTTGAATTTCTACCTTTTGAGCTTTGTGTGAATATGATACACACGATCCGATGATTATAGTACAGTAGCACTGATACCCTGTAGCCACAGTGTCCCCACAGTCACATATCTACCCATCCCAGGTTTTTCTCTATACGGCTGTAAGGAGTGTGTGCGGCAGATTCCGGCTGCTGTAGAGCTCCATCCATTTTAGCCTGCTGCTGTGTCAGGAGAAATTGCTGCCTGTGTGAGGACTTCTGTCAAGCCGGCCTAATGTCTCTTCAGTAGCCCTCGCAGGCTTCAAGCCAGACAGCCCACCACACTACACAGGATAGAAGAGGTCATGTGAAAAATTCTAAATGAACATCCCTTGGGATGCACAATTAGGAAGACATTTTTAATTGGATGAAATCATGCAGTGTGAATGCTTTTTGTAGCACGTTATACCTTTTTGAAGATCAAACAAGGTTATATTTAAACCTTGATATAAATATTCATTTTGTTTCTACTTTACCAGAATGTTAATTCAAGTATTCTTAAGAGGTTAAACTAAGGGGTTTCAACTAAAAGTTTAAAAGATAATTACAACATTTTTAAGATGGACTCTAAAGTATGAGAAAGTTCTGAAATACACATATGCAAGCAGCGACACTGTTTAGTGATCAAACCATAATTTTCCTAAAAACAGCTCCCTTTCACCATCACAGATTTGTTAATTGCTTCCTTTGGCTGAAGCGGGACATCACCTTTTTAGTGATGGCAATACTGAACTGAAATGAATTAATTCATCCACAAGATTTTTCCCAGAGGATACTGTTGCTGAGCCATGTCAGCGTTTGGCAAAATTGATATTGGTGTGCCAGCATAATAATAAGCTTATATAATAGAGTGAGGCAATAATGTATTATTTGTCTAAATTGATATAAACAGCATAAAAATAGAAGTAGCCTGGGACTGTTTGATTCGTATTTATTCCCTATTTATGTAGTTTTAAGTAAGTAATCTTAGACTTTAAAAAGGAGGATTAAAAGGTTAAAATCTATGTTTACTTGCTGTGAAATTAGTCTGATTGAATTATCACCAATTATCACTTTAGACCAAATCACGCTACAACACAGCCTTAGTTGGTAGTCGCTGCAACAGAGTTGATTAATCACAGAAAACCAACGTTCCTGGGGAGGAGACACATCAGTTACTAATCGCTGAAAGATCTTTAACAATTGGGAGAACGTGACAGGAAAACATTCCCACCTCCTCATAACTAACAGCACCACCACTATTTTGACTGTGAAGCAAAGACTGTTGCTGAAAAAGAACATTTGAGTTTCATTTTTCCTTAATATATGATGATCTCAGTGGCCTCAAGGAGTTATTCATTATACAAATAAAGTATGTAGCACTTTTTGCTTGGATTAAGTACTCTTCATTTTTAAGCGCAGTTATTAGTTTGGTGCATGCATTATTGTAGAACCAAAGATTCAGCTAATGCAAATTCATATGTAAAACACAGGTTCCTCAGGGACAGCACCAACAAAGAGATTTTGTGGTTTGAAGCATCTTTAACCAGTATTTTGTTCTAAAATCAGTAATTTAAGATTTCAAATGTTTTTTTATTATTTCATAATTTGGTGTTTGCTCTACAATTTAGAAAAACATCTTAATTAAATAGCATTTAGAATAAAAGCTATGAAGCTCAAATAACCCATGATAAACATTGCTAATACATTAATAGTAAAGTCATGCACACTTTTGTCAATTAAATTGTCACACAAATCAATTGAGATTAAGTGATTTTCTTTTAATTAAAGGCAATTAAAGGCAAGTATTGTCTGATGCATCAATAAAATGATATGTCAATGATACATTAAAAAAAACAAAACATTCAGTATGAGGTATTAAGTCCACATGGATTCCATAAACTGCCCTCAGTGAGGTCAGATAGAGATGGCTATCTTGACCTGGACCTAGTCTATTACATTCGAGGTTAGATACAGATCAGGCTGGATATTCCCTTGATTTTCCCTCCAGTATCTCCAAGGAGATCTACATTAAACCTGCCAAGAGACAATCTCCCAGGGCCTGGTTAATTTGATTCCCAGTATGCATCGTGCTGGCCTCTCCAAAAGAGGAGGAGGTGGTGGCAACGGGGGACTTAATTCACATAGAAACCAAATGGTCCGTGGGCAAAAGTATCTGCAATTCCAAAGCCAAGGGGCTGGAAATGCTGGCAATTTAGAGCCATTAACGTGCACATTTTTTTCTATTTTTGGAAACGGCAGCTTTATTTATTTAAGGGCCCCTTAATTAGTTTGTTAAAGCTGAAACACCTTCAGGGCAGCTGTTTAGAGTGACACCTTGGAGGCCAAGGGCCAAGGAAATAGACTACATCTGTATTTACACAGCGTACAGTATAAACTGCTCAATACAATTGAGTTTAATGAGACAGATATAACAATATATGCTGTACACTGGATCGTTACAGTTTACTGTTAATGGCAAATTATTTTGGAAAGTAATATTATATTCACTTTATTTTGCTTTAGTTAGCATGCCTGCAAAGTGCAAAGACAACATCAAAATATAATGTATTCTCACTCCTATCATTGGGTTCCATCCCCATGATGGTCAATGCAATTAGGAAGTTATTTAACAATGTGTTTCTCGCAATCTGCTCCCTAGGTTAGAAGCTAATTGGACAGTACAATCCAACACATTGTTGGTAAAATATATATATACAGGCTGGTGTGTGTGCTTCATAACTAGTAACTACCGTGCACTAGGGCCCATCATAATAGCGTGCACTGGGGAGCGTTGTAACCACCTTACGCCACTACCCTGCCCTGATTAGTTTCACCTGTCCCTCATTATCCTTCTCTAGTGGTTGTAGTCTGTGTGTTCCCTGCTTTCAGTGCTAGTTTGTCTTTGCACCCTGTGTCAAGCATTCCTGCTTTTCCTAGTGTTCTGTTGCCTTGGTATTTTTTGGATCTTTGCTTTCTTTTCCTGGACCTTGCCTGTTTGTTGGATTTGTTCGCCTGCTTCTCTGAATTTGACCTTTGCCTGCCTCACCATCCTGTAAGCTTGTGTACCTTTTTGTGTGAATAAAGTCATTAAAATGCACTATATATATTTTTTTTTTTGGGATGGCTGGTCAATGTCTTTTTAAATTTCAAACATAAAATAAATATATTATATATTTAAAACATGCATATGTGTGCACATTTCCTAAGGACTGTCCTCTTTGACAAGATAAGCTCTTGTGAAAGAAAGTGCTCCTGTATAATTAACTTTTTCTTTGAAACTATAAGACCTAGATCAAACTGAGCCAAATTGACCAAAGTAAATGGGTGTGCAAACATTATCGTAGCACTGTTCTATGAAAAAATTATTCCCAACATTGTGACACAAAACTACATTCATGTTTTGGCTCCCACTCTAAAATTGTATATCAAATTCAGAATTTCTCCCCTTTTCTTTGTAAAATGTATTTGTAAAAATGAATCCCATTACATTCTCATTATAATCATAATTTTGTAAATTCTGTAATTGCTGCTGCACTTACAGAATTTTAAAATCTAAAATTATCTCACTATCTCAGGTCAATCTTTTTGTTTCTTTTTTTAGATGTATTAAACAATTAAGAGTGGTGCGATTAATTTGGAGCACAATCTCAATGTCTTTCTTCCAATCAAAATCCAACAAAATATCTTTTTTTTTTTCAATACCAGAAAGTGCAATAGATTTTTTTTCTACTAGGTAGTAATTTTTGGAGCCAATAAAAATTGAACGCATTTGTTTTACCCGCGTTTTTTCATGATAATCTGTTTCTCCACTGTCATGATAGCTGACAAGAATGTTATTTCAAGACTAATATTTAAGGGTGTGGTGGAGAGAGCAGAGGGTAATGCCTGAAAATGCTGTCTTCCATCTGTCACTTAAAATTAGTATAATTTGCACTTTAGATGCGAACACTGTTTATCCAAAAATGTAGCCTATTTCAATTTCTTTGGTTGGTGATAATTATTGTTCAGAGAGTTCATGTCTGTCAAAGCTCTTCTTTAATGATAATCACTATGTTATTGTTAAATTTAATCTGTTGCTTTCCAAGCATGCGGCCCAATGTGTGGACTTGGCAGCAGTCTTACAGGCAGGCAGATAGAGATCAGCAGTGACTGAAGCCTGGGGTTTGTCCTTCCTACAGCTGTGAAGGACAGCCGTGGGTTTGAGAGGAGACTGACATTGATTTTCTTGGCCTGGTTATGTGATGGCTGAGGCACCTGCCTCTGATTGTTAACATTGAGCAAAACCTTTACTTTTATTAAAAACATGGCTATCCTGACAGGCACAGGCACATATATGTGCATGCACACACAAACACAGATTAGGAAAGTTGATGCCTGGGAGGCTGAGAAATGCCTAAACCCCCCAGTGATAATCATCTAATTCGCTAACATGTCACACATTCTTGGCTGTACCAAATAGGTATATTGATTTTTCTCTTTTAAGATGCTTTTGGCCTGTCCATTGCAAACAAACACTATTAATTCTGGCTACAGGGTGAGCAAAATAAATGGCTGGCTAGGCATTTTTTGATGAAACTAGCGTAATCAGCTACTTTGCTTTGATAATATGGCATCCATCCCCCAGGTTATTTACTTTGTGATTTTTGGGTTCATTGTATAGCCTTTATTTAACTAGCATGTGTTAGCCCTGATGAGGAAAACTATAATAAAAGGGCCGTGTTGACAGGAAATGCACAGCTATGCCCTGGACATGGTGGATCGGAGCTTGAATGTCTGATGTTGAAATCAGGGCGTCTCTCAGGGGAGATGATGGAGATGCATACATGGTCTAATGTCAGATTTCCCATTCTTCTGGTATGTTCTGTAATCCTGGTGTGTATGTATCTTGCTAGGAGCGAGTGGCTGGAGTGAACAGTCATCCCAGTTTGGGATGGACTACAGACAGGGATCAGAGTTACAGTAAGTGGCAGAGGGCTGCGGGAGATGGTATAAGGAGGCAGAGTAGAGGCTGCATAGAAATGAAGGGATTCTAGTTATGATTCATCTGCTAGTGGCAGCGAATGTCTGCTGGGGATAGGGAAATAGATTCCGCCTTTGTGTTGAGCAGTATAGGAGCAATGAACTGGTAAACATCTTACTCGATGATAGTTAAAAAGTGAGTACTGTGCAATTGAGAGGAACCATTTCACACAAGTTTTCTCCTGGGATGCGCTCTGGATCAGAGTGTTTAAAATATGTCTGATTGGCCAAAAAGTCAGGTATAAAAAAAAGTCGTTTCCAGCTTTTTGGGGGCCCCTATTTTGTGAAACAAAAAAAAGTTATGTATTTATTCATGGGTGCCTAGTAGTCACTACCAGCCTGTGTTGGTTAGCTGCGCTATTTTACTGGGAGACCGTGGGAATGAAAGGCCAACGTTTTCAAAAATTAAACTTTCTCACTAAAATAAGTGCTGGTTGGTGGATCAGATACACGCCAAATTATACACCGACTCATAAGACTGTTAATGCACCGACCTTCACGTGTGTGTAACGGTGTTTGAGGAGTTTTTTCAGCCTTTACCAAAGTAACTACCCAGCTTTGCTGATTCATGTTTGGTGCTGGAGAGAGCGCACCTACCTACCGATAATATTAAAACAGCATCAAAGCACACGTCTGCTCCCCCTAGTCTAATAGTGGGGGTTCAGCTGCTCCACTTGCTCCATTGCTCAGGCGCCTACGTATATCATTTTTCATAAAAAAACCCCGATATATATATATATATATATCACTCTAAACACGAGGGCGCTTGGCTACCAAGAGAGATGGTCATTTTTATTAAAAAAACAAAACAAAAAAAAAACATAGTCCACGTATAGCAAGGAACGGCCCTGTCAATGAGTAACTGACCTTATTGTACCAGTAAGTAATTCAGGCTTACAGTGGGGATTGTTTGTTGATTATGACCTTCACTTAGTTCACATCAGTAGCATGTCAGTTCTGTGAAACATCTGACAGGATTAGGGAAAAACTGCAACTTGAGGTTTGCCCTACCTTATTCAAGATATATGATCAAGGGACTGGCGCCTAGATAATCCCAGTGCTCGCCAAAATAACTTGCCAGAGTGCATGCTAACCTAACACATGACTTATGCAACAATTATGTAGGGCTGCACCACTTAATCTGACCATCAGTTCCTTGATAAATAGATTAATCTTTTGGTCTTGTCACAGTCTGTCTCCCTGTCCCTCCTCTCCTGCCAAATTTGTATTTTTCCCGGTGCTGTTCTTCAGTAGTCCACCAGATGCCCTCGGACTTTCCCTCCTTTCCACATCACCTGACTTCCTCACCAAACTTTCACTTCCCTCAGACTTGTGCTCATTCACCTACTCACCTGTGTTAACTTCCCTCATCAGTCACTCCCTAAATATACCGGTCCCCTTCCTTTGTTCTGTTGTCGGTTCATACTGGTTGACATGTGTCTAGTCTCCATGTTCTCGTCGAGCCTTTTGTCTGTTCCTTTGAGCTTCTGTAACCCAGACCTGCCTGTTCCCAGTGGCCTGTATACTTGTCTGCCTACGTGTACCTGCATGTATTGAACTGCATGAGCCTCCCTGTTTGTCTGCATTTGGGTCCTTTCCTCTACGTGACACGTCGACTGTTAAAAAAAACAAAAAAGGTGAAAAATGTTCATAATTTCCCAGAGCCTGAGGTGTCGTCTTCAAATAAATATATCCAACAGTCCAAAAGCCAAAGAAATTGAATTTATAATGATGAGAAATAGAAAAAAGCAAATCCTCACATTTGAACCATCGCGTTTGGCATTTTTGTTTGAAATAACTTATTATAATTTACTGATCAAAATGGTTGCAGATTTTTTGTCGATTGACTCAATTAACTGACAAAACCCCCGCGTCTGTTACTGAATGTAAAGGCACACTTTGGTGAGATAAACTGTTTCATTCAAGTCTGAAACACTGGAAAAGGAGAGCATGGATTTTGTGAGAATATGTAAGAACACTGCTACTGTGCATATGTTCTGTTAGTGTTACCATGAAGACATCTTTAAGTGATGCATAGCTTATGATGATGTAAATTTTATGGCCTGTAGATTCATAACCTTGCAAAAGAAATCAACCTCGTGATAACCTAATTATCATTTAGCACTTTTGCTTTTAAACTGAATTTACAAAAAACAATAGATGTCTGGCTGACCTTGTTTGCCCTCTCATGTAAACTAAAGCCGTGCCTCCAGTGTCATGGCTGCTTGCAAGAAAAAATTAGCTATTGTATCTGCTGGTAATCTTTTAGGCACCATTTCACCTGCAGTGGTGGAATTTGGAACTGATAAAGCATATTCATATTCTCACTGCAGATCATTTAACACATAGGCTTGGAGTCTAATGCTAGACGCTACAGTTGACTTTGATCCTAAATTCTGCCGCAGTTATACAATTTCTTCACAGCAGTAATTAAGGTCAAATCTCAGTTTTCTATTCAACCTACAATGAGAAAGAATTATAAAGAGCAGGCTACTGATATAATGTTGGAATATAAACTCTCCTCTACATGTTTCCCTGGACACGGGTTCAAGACGGCTGATTTCTGTACCAGTTCTCACACCATATTTTGAGTAAGTTGACGAATGGTTAAACAGGATTCATTAAAAGTCAGAGTGGTCTTTTAAAACAAAGATGAGTCACTTTCTGAATTTGCCTTCGAAACCTGAGCTTTTCCCTCTATTGTTTAGTATCTTGACATGATGGGAAAGCAACTTGAGATCATTCGGTGAAACGGAGTGAAGGGCTGAATTAAGGGAATGGGTCAGAGTGAATCACGGACTACGATGCTAGAAGAGAGGAAGCTCTATCCACACCAGTAAAGGTCAGATGATTCACTGGATACTGCGCTTGTTCACTTCCTTTCTCTCTTGTGAACTTCGCTTTAACACTTTCTGTGGACAGTCCTCACTTTGAGGCCAGAGGCAGAGAAAGGTCAGAGAATGAGGAGAACATAACTGTGAGGTATGGTAAATAGTCAGATGGGAGCTTGGTGTGTAGTTTAAAATGCATTTTGGCTGCAAGACTACACGAAATAACATCAAATGTTCACATAAAAAAATCTGTTGCTCATGATTTAAACGCATTTTTTGAAAAGTATGTCAAATGCACAAAAGGTGAGAAGATGAGAATAAAGTCTGAGGGATAGAGAGAGGTGTGGCGTAAAGATTAAACAGCTGTGGTGTAAGATGTATTTGTGCTGTAAATGTACACAAAACAGCATCACAATCAACATCCAATGTTCATAGCAACATCAAACCAATTGCATAAAAAGGAAGTCTAACAAATATAATTTAAGAACTTGAACTGTAGCCCTTTAAAAAAATCTGAATGCCAAACAATGGGAATGTCAGCAGAGTGGTGATAAGAAACTCTGCACATTCGACAACACTTTCACCTTGAAGTGTTAGTGAATGGGAGTCTGGACACATTTGGTTTTGTAACTTTGACCAGCAAACACATTTCCATTAGAATCAGCAGTCTTCTTTTCTTTTCTTTTTTTTTTCTTTAAACCCAAGCAGAAGGGATAGCAGAAAAGTGTTACCTTCAGCCCCTGGGTCAGGTCGTCGGGGTCAAAGGTGGTCAGAGGTGAAGGTCCAGGACGTGAGCCATAGGACAGGACAAGGGGTGGGACACACATTGGTGGAGGTCACAGAAAAGCACAAAGACATGGCAGCAGGGAGAGGGAGGAGAAGCAAGAGTCAAAACCAAAAAAGAGATGAGGAGATGTGGAAGGAGAGGAAGAAAGGTGTGGCAACAGGGGATGTTGCAAAGGGTTAAAAAGACAAAGGAGGGGTGGGGGTGGGGGGTGGGGATAAATGGAGGGACATGGCACAGAGAGAAGGTAAAAAGCAGAGGAGGAAATTGTGAGGGAAAGCGGCAGTTTCGAGGGGACGGGTTGGCAAAGAGGCTGAGTCAATTCCTCTAAAAAAAAACCAGAACCAAAATAAAAAGGAATGAACCCATACCTTGGTCGTTTAACGTCAGGTGCGCCAGACCTTGAAAGGGAAAAAACAGAAAAAAAGAACAGAAAGAGGAAGAAAAGAAGGTCATAAAAGGCACGGGAAGAAAAAAAGCATTGTCACAACGTTGGACTGCAGTTTGTGACAGACATCCTGGGGCAGACTTGGATGTCAGAGTTCAAATCAAAGGTAAAAAACGAGGAAGAGAGATAGAGATAGAGAGAGAGAGAGCGAATAGTAACAGAAAACAAGCAAACACTTCTTGAGTGAGGTGTGGGGGATTTAGAAAAAAAAGCATTTTCATTTGGCGCAACCCCCGAAGGCTATTGCTCTCACAAATGCTTTTTTTTCCTCTGGAGTACTTATGGAACACACAGAGAACTGTTTGGCAGAAAAAGCTTGAACCAGGTTCCTCGTCTCGTACTGTACTCAAATCATAAAAACAACAAAGAATCAGAGCTCTGCAAGGTCTCACACTGAGAGGGTCAGAGACAAATCTGGAAAAACTGTTTTCGTGTTGCCTGTAAAAACCCAAAGTCAAAGATTATTCCAACACAGATGTAAGTATAAAGCATCACAACGACAGCCCAAAATATTTTTTTTGTTTATTGTACGTAATAGTGCACACATCTTGCCAAAACTGCAGATCAAGTTAACTTCTGAATCAGACCACTGTACCGAGCAAGCCATTTCACATACTGTGACAATCTATACATGCAAACGACATTCACAGCATTATGACTTAAGATTTTTGGGACATCTTTGGAAATATAATCAGAAAAATGTTTCGGTCTTGATTTCTCAAAACAATGCAGGTGGCACCTTTCAGCCAATCCAGTCGCAGCACAATCGTCCCCACAGAAACAGCAACCACACTTTCAAAACTGCCATTAAAAGAAGCAATAGGCTGAACAATTCCCACCTATTGAAGGTAATTCCTTAAACTGACTGGAGGAAAAATAGTAAAAACAGAATGGAAGGACCTTCCTGTCTCTGAGAGTCTTTGTTGTACCACCAGAGGTAGTTTTGTTGTATAAGTGTGTGTGTGTTAACATGCACACTCCTATCTAGACTGTGAGAATATGTTATGTTATATTCAGCCTCCATACAGCGCCTGTTTGGGAAGGCTACTGTACAGTGGATCATCAAGGAAAACATGCCTGTCAGGAGGTAAAATAATAGCAAAGTATCTGTTCACATCATTGCCGGCAAGGGTCATGCACTGTAAACATACACTAGCATTCCTTGTGGATATAATTCTTGGAAGAAACCCTTAAAACAGAAATAGAACTAGAAGAAACATGGTCTTAACTATGACCCAAAGCGAGGTTTATTCCCAAATACACCGAATGGCTAAAGCAAATTGGATTTAACCCCAGGCAGCGCAGAATATCAACAACATTATGTCTGTTGCACTAGAAGCCCCAAAAGGTCAAATCTTTTCAAGCCAACCTGTCTGTTCTTGATCAATACCATTTGGCGCTAAGAGCAAACAGCTCAATCTAAATAACCCATCTGCATCGAGGAAGTGCAGCGCTGTAGCCTTGGAGTGTTGTGCTTCACTTGTGTTTTGAATATCATCATTCACCTGCATGAACAGGAGTCTAACATGCAGAGAAATCAAGCTATTTTCTACCTGTAAGACCCTTTAGACTAGAGAAGATTCATATCACTGATGGCTGCAGTTTATAAATATTCAGCACTAGAATGAACTATTAAGCATTGTATTAAGCAATTTGGAGTTATTGTCTTGATGCTTGAGATTCATACAGTATTGATCTACAGATACTATGACTTTCTTTTCCAATGGAAGCGAGGTGTTCTGCACCCTCTGTTTTCTGCAGCTGATGGTGATCAAATCAACAAGTCTGTTTATGTGGAAGATATGCAGCACACTATAAATGGTAATCATTCAGACGCAGAGGTATGATGACTCAATACAGCCTTTCACTTATCCTCTTGAATCAAGGATGTGCTTAAATACTGATTTCAGAACTTTAGCAGCAGCACTATTCGATGCTAAAAATTCAGCTTCCGTGCACAGCAAATGTACCGGGGTTTGTCTCGGTCTGTGCGGTCTGTGCACCGACATTTACACCATGACGTGGCTAACGTCGCTTGGCCGCTCAGGTTACCTAAACATTCAGTTGCTGCCTGCTTTTTCTTGCAGACAAACAAGAAAAAGATAATGTCTAATGTCTCAGAAAACAAATTAACACACAACCGCAGACTAACAGACTGTTAATCTGCAACGTGAATGCACAAAACACATCTATACGACCACTGGCGAGTAGGTAAATCAGAATGCAAAGACTACAGAAGCAAATGACTCTTGACTACAAGCTGTTCCTATTGTCCTCTTTCTTAATAACATCTGTGATACAGGGGAAGAGGAAATGTACAGGCAGAGTATTTTATTTATCTGGCTGCAGTCTGTTTCCTGCTGGCCCTTTACAGGGAGTCCAATCATTCTCACTCTGCCTCCCTCTGTTTTTGTTCCCTTGCTCATAATCCATTAAGGAGATAAGGCGAAGGCTCCTGCAATGAAACAGAACGGTGCTGTCGCTGCATACCAAATCATTCAAATACCCCCACCCCCAACCCCGGCCTCATCCAGCTCAGACAGCCAAAACAAAGTGGCACAATTTTATGGCAGAGGAGGACAGGAAAAGGTGAAGAAGAAAAGGTACGAAAAGATGTACAGAGGAAAAGCATCTTCACAGTCAGTGTTAACCAGGGATTTACAGACACGATGGCAAAGAAAAGCCAAAAATCAATTAAAAGGAGAAATTGATTCCAAAGTATCGTATCAGAAAATTAGAAAAGTTCTGATTTGATCCGTGCAAAATGCCAAACTTTTCTTTTCACACAACATTTCTCCAAAAACACAAAAGCCACATACACACTAACACACACAGCCAGTCACACACACATTGTATTGTCTTGGCAGAAGCATAAGGTGCCAGACTCCTAACATGCCAGATTCTTATCAGGATGTGACAGCTTTCACTAGCAAGTGGTTTGAGAGAGAGAGAGAAGAGGCGGCATGACTCAAAATTTAAATTACTGATCACTGCAAGACATCCGGATACAACAGACATGGGGAAAAGCTCCATCTCCCTTAACTTGCATTCTGCATCAATATTGGAGCACAAATCAAATCACCGCAGCCACAAGCAGTATCGCTTGCCACACATACTGGGAACGTGATAAAATCCCTGCCCAAGCTCTGAGTCTCCCAATCTCCTTGACATCTGAGCATTTGATTACATCCTTAATTCTGCGATGAGTACAGATGGGAGTGCCTAACGGAACCAGCGCCGATTGGAGAGCGGCTCCGATTGGCTGGTTATGATTGAGTGGCAGATGGAGCAGGGTCATAATTCTGTCATTAGAAGGAGACATGCTTGCATTTCTCCACCTTTTCGTTGCTGCCCGTCGCCACATCAGCCAGCTGCAGCTGCCTCCTGCTCTCTTCTTCCTCATCTGCCACTTTCTTCTGCTCTGCTTTCAGCTCCGATGAACACAAGCCACCATTGTTTTGCAAACTACTGATTTCATTCAAATGACTGTTGGTGGCTCCAACACCAGTGTCCTGCCAGATACTGCATTATAACTTAAAGAGAAGTCAGTCAGATGTATATGTATATCGGTTTATAGATACACCAGACTGATACTTGCATTTAGCTAAATTCATTTATCAACCATCTACAAATAATTACATGATTAATACTGTGGTTTTTGGCACGAAGATGAGAGACTGAATCAAAAAGTGCTTTTTAATTGGACACACAGATCACGTTAGGACCACGTGTAATGAATAAAGCCACATTTTTGAATTGTTAAAGTAATCTTCTAAAGTAGTCTTTATTTTTTAAGCCGCGTTCAAGAGGTACAGCATGTTCTTGAATGACCTTTTTAAGGCATGAATGTGTCACAACTTTCACAGATTATAATATGATGAGCCTCATCAGCCTACACACACATACACACGTGAACAGATGTGCTGGGTCTCAGGACAGCAGCAACAACACACAACTGGAGGGGACAGAGAGAAATGGGAGTCATCATCATCATTATCCCTTTCTATCCCTTCCGCACTTCCTTTCCCCTCACTTCCTCTATCCCTCGTTCATCAGACGGACACATAGACTAAGTCAGAAGGAAGAATGTGTTTGCTTCCCAAGCCCTCTGTGGATCTGGGATGGCATGTTAAATAGCATCCTCCTCCAAGTACTCTCACCAGCATATGGCCACCACACTTCACGCGGCTCCTGATGGCACATGCCGTACTGACACAAAAAGCCTCTTCTTTACGTGCTGATCCCAAAATGGTAGTCACACAACAGCGGTTTAAACATATTTCTTGAGGACACTGCCTCTGTTGACTTTAGTGGGAGAGAGCATTACCAAAAAGCAAGAACTATCCAAGTGTATAAAAGTCATGAAGTATAAAATAAGAACAATGAATGGTTTTTATGTGCAGCTTATTGCTTGGTGCGCCCCCTTGGCACGAGATATAAAATGGCACAATATCCAAAACGTTTGACAGATCCACAAATCACTGGCTTTTACTAGGCCTGGGCACAGATAAAGTTTCACAGCGTAATCATTGCTGTACGTCTCCCATTGGCAAAAAGTGCAGGCAATGCCCCTCGAGGGCTCAGAAACAAACCAGGGCAATTTGTGAAAACATCTGCTTAAAAGATGTCGGAAAATGATTCTGATTGAAGGTGAATAATATTCATCTCAGTAGGCTGATCTATAATGCATCGCGTCTCTGCACAGCTTAAGTAATATAGAAACTGTAGCAGAATTTAAAGTGCTTTAATAATTCATGAGACTTCTATGAGAGAAAGAAAGAAAGAGATAGTGGGAGGTGAGGGGCTCAGAAGACCTCTACAATCTTGCAGAGAGTTATAGATTGATGCTAAAGGTTTCCATGTTTTTCAATGCTTTAAATTATTAACATAGAGCTTTCCCCAGTTTCAAAAGGAAGATACATGTTCTATACTTTAACATCAAGTGAAAATTTTGCCCATACTGCTCCAGCTGACTGTGTAGAGTCATAGACTGCAGCTCACTGTGATTTTAATAAAGGATAAAAAACTTATGCTGTTCACACATACAGATACAAAGTAGAAGACATGTCTCCGGCATCTCATGAAGCTGTAGCTCTGTGTGTGTGCTGTGCTGAGAACGTAATTTACATACTCGCCCCCGACTGGACAGTATGCTCTAATGTTGCCGCCGTACTACACATGAGGATACTCTTATTTTCTTGTTGTGCAGGCTGTTTCCATGAGTACAGAACAGCTTGCGGTAAGCGTTGTTGAAACTGTTTTAATACTACAATGGCTGCACAAACATAAACATTTACTGTGCTAGCTACAAATAGAAGCAGTGTATTAAGTCATGCTTTGCCTGTGAGATCTGTTAGTGATGGTGATCAGCTGCAGGAGTGGTTCCAGAAATTCAGACCTTTAGTTTTTATAGCTCTTCACCATAGAAATACATAGGAGACAACATGAATTCAAGCTGACCACAGCTGCTTTTCTCTATGAAAGTTGAAACTACCAGTTTTTTACCAGACACATCCAAACCTACAGGTGTATTTGACACTACAGAGATTTAAGGAGGACTATTACTGAGACATTTCCATATTGGCTGCAGCATTTAGCTCTTGTGGCTGTGGCTTAGTTGTATAGAGTACAGGGCAGGGACACTACAGTAGTAGTACTACACAGGTCCCTCCCTACAGATTTATCCTGCACCAGTACTGCAGACCATCTTCCTTAAATGTTACAGTATGCACCACAGCCCAGTGACTACATTGCAACACAAATCTGATTGCTTGTCAACTGACCAGTTACCACAGCAATGTGACAAGTGAAAAGCTTGAGTTTGAAGCAAAGGCACAGTTGTGTTTCAGGAACAATGAAGCAAAAAGGACATTTTACACCGGCTGTACATTCCATATGATGTGCAGGAGGTGGACAGGTAATCTAAAAATGTTCACAGCATCATGGTTTGCTAGTTCCGTCGATGTTATTACTTATATAAGATATTTGCTTCTGTGTATGTGTTAATGATGATGAAGACCAATCCAAGCATAAAACACACAATACGCAGAATTCTTGCTGATGAATTGTAGCCTACTGTATGATGTCATATTTACTTTGGTGATCACTGAATAACTAATGCAGTGAATATACCACAAAGACTAAATACATGTGTATTTCTTTGTTTGGTGTGTTGGTTTCTGGCAGAATGCCCTACATTCTCAAGGTATATGAATAAAAAATGTACTCCTTTTACAGCAATTCAGAATTCTCTTCTGAGTGTGTGTGTGTGTGTGTGTGTGCGCGTGCGTTCGCATGCATTTGATTTCCTTGGAAATACCACAGGGAACTGTTGACCCCAGGCGAGGCACTTAGGCTGAGCGAGTGAAGCATTAAATCTTTATGGTCACTTTCCACTTTACACAGCAGCAACAGCCATCATCTGTCAGGAGCGATGCACTAAGTTGTTTGGAAGCCTGTCAAATGGCGTTTTTTACTATTCAAAGTTACAATTAGACAGGGCCACACTGCATAACTAAGATTGCACATGCCAAGGTTTGCAGACAGGGGATTTTCAACCAATGCTGCCACGATAGATAATGTAAGACATTCTTGTCCGTCTTAACTTTGGCTCCAAAGTTGGTGCCATTGCTTTGGTGTTTTGAGAATTAGAGTTAGCACTGCAAAGGTATAAAACATGAACATTTCATACAAGCAACATTTCTGTTTTTATTCAACAAGGGTTTACCCATATTGCAGACAGTGTTGTTTACTGGCTTAATAACGGTCTCTTCTGTACGTGGGGAGACCATAGTTAAGTCTTACAAAGGAAAATAGCTCATATTGAGACATTATGCTCCCCCACATCTCCTAATTAACTGCATAACACTGAGTGAATCACTTTGACTCGCACATTTTGTTCATTAAAACACAGCTAATATGTCATGGGATATGTCTGAAAAAATAAATCGGAGCATCTTGGAGATTGGTGAGGGGTAGAGATCTGAACAGTTGCCGTTCCATCTTAACTAAACAGTTCAAAAATAAATTGGACCTCCATATGTCGAGTGTGAGAATTTGGACTGACTTCATGTTTTAGCCATTGAAGCTAACACCCAGAAGGGATGTTGATGATTTCTTCACTTATGCTAATTTACACAAGACAGACTAAAGATACTCAGAGGAGCTACATTGTTTTACTAGCTCTTACATAAAACCCCGCTGCATTCACTTCAAAGGAGGGGCACTAAAAGCACAATGTGTAATATAGAAAATATAGCATCATCATGTCCTAGAGTGTATCTCCTAAATTTAAACTGGTACCGTCTTCTGTCTGTCCTTCTATTGTTTGCATTTTTTCCCAGTTTCTTGCCTGGAAGAGCCATGCTATGCCAGGTTCATCTTGCGATAACCAATAAATTCTATGTCTGACCTCTATTTTCTTTTCATTTATAAGGTCAAAACTAATCATTAGTCTTCACTGAGATCTGGTGTCCTTTCTCAGAGCATCCATCCGTCCTTCCTCTCCTCTTCCTAATCTTCGACTGCCAGTGCCGCAGATGCATGCAACAACTGTTCCCCAGTTCATCCGCCCTCTTTCCACAGTCAATTTCATGGAATGAATGCTTCTGATTGCCACTTCTGGACTCTACTCATTAGGGAAGCTAAAAGTGGGGAGTGGGCAACAGAATGCTTGCCGTCCTATACAGTGTTTTTTTTTTTACTGCGATGTTGAAAGCATTGATGGAAGGAAGGAAGCCAGTCCTCAAGTGGATGATTAGCACATGCAACCCCCTGCGCCCCAACCCGCCCCTTTCTTATGTACAAAACCATCAAAAATACCACACACATAACCTACCCAAAGCTACTAGCACCATCTGAAATCCTTGCTCCTCCTTTTGCGCTTGTGGTTCTTGCAATCTTTCTTAGTGTGATCATGAGTTTCAGTTCATTTAAAACCACTGAAAGATGTCAAGAATGAAAAGATACATGGAAAAATAATTTTCAGCTATTAGTGATGTGTCTAAAGTATCTAATATAATATCTAGAAAAAAGGGAGATCACTCCAAAATCAAGGAAGCGACGAAAGAAATTATCATCCTTCACTGGTAATATAAATGTTCAACTCCAAAGTATTTAAAATGACTTGTACAGACAATTGTACAAATCATTGTCACCTCTATTGCAAAAGTAAACCCATGTCAGTGAGACAAAGTAAAACAACCACAAAATCCCCTGGTCCTCTGAGCCAAGAAAGCTCAAGTCAGAGACAAAGTAATCTACAGGGACATTAGTGCAAAATAGCACCTTGCCTTGAGCGTTTGTTGATGTTTAATGTTTCATTTTGACAATTTTCTCCCTTCAGCCGGCATTTAGGAGCACACATCCTGTTCCTCTCCACTAACAGCACGGCAGTGCCCTGTAGTTTTGTGTAAGGAAAAAAAATAAAACCGTAATGACTTCTCCTGGAAATGTGGCTTCCCGTGAGGTTTCGACAGGGCGACTTCCTGTCTTGTGTCAGGGGGTGGGTCTCAGCAGGTAACTATAACAACATCCCATAATGGAAAATTAATGTCTTCCAACTGAGACGATGCACTAGCTTCATTTAGCTCATTGGGTCGGGTAAACACCATTAGACCATGGAATCTGCAGTGCTCCTGGAAGTTCAGTCATTTGAGAGAGAGTTGGATAATTATGGAAAAATTAATGGAAATTGTGTAACAAATGTATTCATAATTCATGAGCCTATTTTCTGAGGCTGGAATCCTCATTGTGGGGAACGATACTTGAGCTTGATTTAACTGAGATTGGAAAGCCCCAGCTGGTGTATGCCCCTTACTCACAACAGCATAATGGTGTGTTTCTTTGCTGCACAATGGTGAATAAAATGGTTCTGGAGAAGTTGCTTAAACAGACTCCTCATCAGCAAGCTGAATTCGGAAAAAAATGTCAAATAGTGTAGTCTCAAATGCAGTCCTAATTGTCCTAGAGTAAGATTCCAGTTCTGACAATCAGATGAATTAACCAATTGATTTTACCTTCATCAGGAATATTTTAAATTTTTGCAATGTGAGTACGAGCTCAGTTCATGGGATGTCAATGTCAAAAAGAAAATTATTTTGTCTAGCCATCTCTTTTGAAGGTGAAGCAATGGCATAAAATGGCAGAGCTCAACCCTAAATTAAGGAAACAACAAACAACAAAAGTTGTTTTTTCCCCAAGACACAACAGTATCTCGTTTAGTTTCAGCCACTGAGCAAAAAGCCCTGCTGCTTGCTTTCATCTCGCCAAACTCTAATTAGGCAAACTGAACAAATACTAGCGAGAGAGAAGTCCTCTGCATATTCAAACAAAAGGGCTCCTGAGTTCGAGCGAACAGAAGGAGCTAAAGAGAGGGAGAACGAGAAGAGAGAGAGAGCTGATCACAAGAAAATTAAACGGCACTGAACCTTGTAAACAAATATTTCAACAATGTTAAACACAATGTAGGAGATGTCTGGTGCCGCTGTGCTGTGAAATAGCCCAGCTCTGTTTGGAATGGGGTTTCACGTATGACGGGCGCTGAGAAAAACCTCAGCTAAAGAGACAAAAAGGAAACGAAAAACATCAAGTATGTGTATTTGTGAAGGGGTATCAATAAAACAATGTTAATACAAAGGGTTTTAACACAAAAGGTTACATATTTTCAGCACCCATCATACGTGAAATCCCATTCCAAACAGTGCTGGGCCTTTTTATTGCTTTTATTGTTGCCTCTGTCACTGTCGACTCACAGCAAGAGGGTTCTGAGTTCGTACCCACCGGCCTTTCTGTGTGGAGCCTGTGCGGGTTCTCTGTGAGGAAGTACTCCGGCTTCCTCCCACAATCCAAAGACATGCAGGTTAGGCTAAGTGACGTCTCTAAATTGCCCGTAGGTGTTACTGTGAGCGTGAATGGTTGTCTGTCTCTATGCGTCAGCCCCGTGATTGACTGACGACCTGTCCAGTTTGTACACTGCCTCTCACCCAATGTCAGCTGGGATTGGCACCAGTCCCCCGCAACCCTCTGAGGATAAGCGGATATAGATAATGGATGGATGGATGGAAAATGGATAATTTTGTCTTGCTTTTGTTTGGCTTTACTATTTAGCTTTCTGTTGTTATACTGCCTTCTGAGTATTCCGCTTTGCCTCTCAAAGCACTTTGTAAACTCTGTTTTTAAACTCTGTCCTACCTGCCTGGAAATGCCTAAAGCCCGTCATTGCCTTCATTAATAAATTTTCCTTTAGCAATATGGAGTGTTCCACCTTGAAGTGTCAGCTATATTTCCCTGAAATATATGAGCTACTGTAGTCGGCCCAAGAACGTTGAGGTGAAAGGGAAAAGAAATCCATTTCTTTTCCCTCAACATCATAGAATGATTTTTTCCCCAAATTTTGTTTCTCTTGAAAGTCACACATCACTTTTTAAGGCCTTCTGTGGACAAATGCATGAGATGCTGCAGCCCGACCCTTGTTGGCATGGCAACTGGCTCCAGTATCTTTCCTACTATGATGACGGCCATACTGGTGTATTCACATTCCTCTGCTCTCACTATCTATTAATAATGTCTTTTTCATACTCTTTTTGTCTTTTTCTGCCCAACTTTATCTTTCTTTCTCCCTGTTTCCTAACCTCCATCATCTCCTCTTCTTTTGTCCCCCTTTTTTATTTGGCCTCACTGTGGAGCTCACTTCTCCCTCTCAATGTGTCTTTCCCTGCAAGCAATTATACGTTCCATTGTGTGTTTTTATTACAGATACAAAATGCTCAACTTGAAAAATTGCAAAGAGATTTGCATTTGAAAAAAGGTTATAAAACTGAATGAGAGAATTCAGTAATTATATTAAGGGTGCATTGCAATCAGAAATGATATTCACAAAAATATTGTCTCCTGGTTCATTGCCCACAGAGGTAAACTCAGCAGACATTGCAGGTACAGGGCAATGGACCAAACCTAACCCTTTCATAAATCTTCCTACTGAGGCAAAATTGCCTTTTGGAGGTAAATCCTTTTTATATAGTCAGGAATCCTGTTGCCCATTAAGTCCACATTCCCAAGGCTGCATTGTTTAAGTGTAAGCATTCACCAGCATACATAATAACACTGATGAAGTGCAGACAAGCGGAACGAACACAGACCTGCATTCATTTGCATTTTATTACATTACTATCATATAAAACAAGCAAGTCGAAATAAGAGTTGTACAAAATCAAACTCAACGGAACCAACAGTATATTTATTGTTGCAATATGTATTTTGGTGCATCAAATATAGTGAAACCCAGTGGAAACACATTAATCATACCCATTTCTCTGGCACCTGGCTATCTAAAATGACAAGCAAACAGATTGGAGTAGCCTGTTACCCCAAGGAGCTCTCTGGAGACCAACACAAGCCTCAGGTGCAAGACGTCCATGTTATCTCACAGCCACACCTGATGTGTGTGTATGTGTGTATGTATGGGCAAAGGTGTACTTTTGCCAATGCCCTTGGGACTTTGATACTGTACGCAGAGGAAATATTTTCATCGCTACTGCCGCCAAAACCCTCACCACCACCGACGTTTTGGCTAGCGCTCATACAGTGTAGGATTGCTTAATCAGATAGGGCTGTTATGCTAGGCTCCACTGATCCCATCTGTCACAACTTCATCCGCCGTGCTGTTTCGAGCCCCACGACAGCTCTTTAAGAAAACCACTCAATCTGTTCTCTGGGCTATTTTTGCATCCTTTGCATTTTTTCTCTAAAAAAAAAGAGAAAGGGAAGCATAGAGCTGCAGGTTGCTTGACACAAAGCAATATTTTCACTTGGATTTGGGAGGTGGCTAACCTGACCTCCTTGCTCTGCGATCCCACCCTCCCCCACCTCCACGAAGGGATCTGGAGGCAGATCAGAGGGGTTTGGAGTCACCAGCTATTTGGCACTCAATGCCCTCATCCCCTCCATGGCAGCCATTCCAAGCAGTGTGTCTGCAGCTGAATACCAGTCACCGCTAGATCAGCTCATCCCCAGGGTGCCCAGAGGAAACTGGATTAGTGGCTCAGCACGCACACAAGAGAGAGACCCCTAAATATGGTGCCTTGTCCCTTACTGTGTGTAGTGGCAGGGGGTCATTACTTGGTCAACAGTTTACAAGTTGAAGAGGGCAGATAAGACACTTATGGAGGAAGCTGCTTCCAATGGATTTTTTCATCGCCGTTGTTAGGCTTGTACTGGATATTAGCCTGGCTTAAAAAGTAATGTCCGAACCAACAAATGACCAGTCCAGTTTGCTACCCTGTAAACGCTGTTGGTTCATGAAAACTTAGATGTGCTATTTTGGACATCCAGTGTTGCTCCCCTGGGCAGATAAATCTTTTGGCAGGGAGTTATTTGGTTGTGTTCCTAGTTTATTTGGACCAAAAATGTAACAATTAGCATGAACAGTGAGAGTCACTGTGACTGACACAGAAAAGAGTGCAAAGAACAGAAGTCAAAGAACGACATAAACGGAGATGTCACAGTAGCAGCTCCACTTTTTGATGTGAATACAGTCTCTGTGCAGTGCAGTGTAAAAACACCAAAGCCATGACTGGTTAGCACCAAAGATATCACGGAAATCAGAAAAAACAAGCTTCCTGAGGATTACCGCTCTAATCCATGATACTGTATGAATGCTAATGTGCCAGCTCGAGGCACAAAGAACTCAATTCCCCTGCGGCCCTCCACTGCTCTCCTTTGCCTATTAGAACTTCTTATTATGTGACACTATAAAAAGACTGATTCCGGTGATCCACAAGAGTGATAACATTAGCATGTGTTAAATAGTCAGGACATGTACACTGCTGTGTCAGGACTAGCTAAAGACCACTGATGAGTATCTGACATTAGGTCACCAGGGATTGGGCAGACATGACTTGCCTGGATCATAAGATGGTCGCTCACTCTCTCTCTCGCAGGCTAGATCTACTGTCAAGTCCAACAAACTGGCCACAAGGTCACTGAACTGCTAAATCCAATTATATGCAATTATCCAGTGCGTCTTATACCAAAGAAAAGAGCTTTATCTGACCAGGAGAGGAGGGAAAATTGAAAAAGGAAGTGGTTCTCTCAATGGGATACACTCCTTCGACCATGAATTCCTCTCTGGTGGGGCTCTTTAGGAAGGTCTGTGTGTGGCGTGAGTGTGTGGCGTGAGTGTGTGGCCTGTGTGTGAAAGTATTTGCTTGCCAACTCACCATGTTTGACAAAGAATCAAACTCACAGCAGAATTTTCTAACTAGGATGACTTATCTTTAATTTTAGGTTTGAACATTTTACCAGAGTAAATTAACGCCATCTCACATCTAATCTGCAGCATCACAACAGCACTTCAGGTCTGACAAAATATACCAAAATGACTCACATCATTTCCTGTGATTTTCTTATGTGCCGTGTAGCCAACACACCGATCCATCCAACTCAACAACAAAAACATATAATGCAAGCATGTTAGGCATCGGAATGTGCAGGAAGCAGTCAAGGTCAACATCAACCCAAACCAACTACAACAAAAAAATTTCACAAGACATGAAATAAAAAATACAGACATCTTTGGAATGCCTTGGTTTTGGTGCTACTTTATCCTTTATACAGACTTTACACATCAAAATGTGTAAAGTCCAATGGCAGACAATGGTTTGTGTGGACTGCAACATGTCCCAATAAATGTCTTCTTTACAGCTTGCGATGAAAAGCGTAAAAAATACAATATCAGTACTAATACTGTTTAATTTAAATAATAAATTGGATACACAATATTATTTTTGAACTATACTAAAAAGAAGACAGTGTCTTAGAAATATTACAGTGATCCAGATCAATCAATTTCCATATAAGGTCCTGTAATTAAAACTAATTGCTAGACTAAATAAGGCACCTGAAAGTGGAATAGACTGATACCAGCTGTAGTAGAATGGATCTGCCTTGGAAAAAGAGTCAGGCAGCCAAATCAATAACTGTTTCTGAGTGTTTCATCAGTGTCAGTAACAAAAGCATATAATTAGAGCTGCCTCAGAAATACCAAAATCAATCAAGAGGTGTTTTTGTCTTTCTTTTTTTTTTTTTGCTCTGGCTTATCACTGACAATTCAACCGTTGTGTGTGTTGTTTTTGTTAACAAGGTGGTAGCACTTCTTTGTCTGCATCACAATGTTCTGATTCTGGTTTGTTTGCATTCACCTCCCATACTGCCTCCGTTCTCCTTACCCTCTCTGCACCTCAAGTATTTCTCGGCTCCTCCGCAGTTTAATGAAAGCGAAGGAGCTCGGGGAGGAGGCGAAAGAGTGATCAGTGTCATCTCCACTTCATTTCTATGATCAACGGCGCCTCTCGGGGCTCCAACCAACAGATCTGGGTACCCGGCACTTCTGAACATCTGCCACTGCCATCCCTGAGGCAGGGCGGCAAGCTGGGGCTGGGGCTCTACGCTGGTGCGGCGGAGAATAAGAGTGTATATGTGTGTGAGTGTATCACCCTGAGTTAGTGCGTAGGGTTATACATATTAATGAGCATCTGTGCTTACGGGGAGCACTGTTATTGAGATGCTTTTAGTGTTTTCACACAGTTTTGGAGTAGTGCAAGGCAACAGGTGTGTGTGTGTGTGTGTGTGCATATGTTTGTGATGTAGCACGTGCACATGTGGTAAAATTCAAAATGAATGTTAAATTCTCCTCAGATCTTAAAGGGGAAACTAAAAATCAAACAAACAGCACCCACACTGCTGCTGCTGCAATGAAAGTGTTTTCACAAACTGATGCAGTTGGGAGATGAAACAGCATTTTGCTGAAAAGTTGCATGCAACTCAATTTTAACAGCAAATTGCAGTTTTAATATCAATTCATCTCACTTTCAGTTGGTTACTAGTTGACACTGATAGCATAAACACTGACAATGGATAGCAAAAAGCTTGCAGAAATGCCCACAATGTTCATGGCTGTGCGTGCCTATATACATATTATACAAATTACAAAAACATTTCTAGAATGATACCAGGAGTCCCTTTGGATTTTGTGTATGGAGGTCTCCATATCCTTTTTTAAGCATGGACAATGTGCATGTGTGTGTGGGCATGTGTGTGCATGCATGCTCTCCTTATCTCCTTCAGCCAGGCCACTCTGCCAACATACACTCCAAAGAGCCCCTAGTTGTCATTCAAGGCGTCATACAGCCCCAAAAAATGTCACCATGAGGGGAAGGGGGGGGTGACAAAGAAAGAAATACACAAAGAAAAGAGAAAGTGGCAAGTGGTGTGGTGTAGGTTTGAAGCCCAACAAACCACCCTGTTACCTCAGTGGGGTTCCGTTTTTTCTTCTGTTGTACCTCGTTTTTTCCTGCAGCACCACCCGCATACACACACACATAGACAGTGCTTTATGTGGTGTATGCCTAGCTAGCTAAAGTAAAAGGGTTTCTAAATGCACTCTTGTGACAGGGAGGTGTGAGAGGATGTTTGGTGTAGGGTTCACGTTCAAAACACCTGCTCAAAATAAGTTTCACACGCCGTAATTATGCAAATGAAAAGTGGGAAAGCGGGATGAAAAGTGCTCCCAGACTTTTCTGACATACTGTAAAATGCCTGACTCTGAAACTAAAATGACGGAGGGGAGGTCAAACAATATTTTATAACAATACAGTTAAGTGTAGACAGAGTGATAGTGTCTTAAATGAGGGCAATTCATAGGAAAACTAATCACTGTAAATCATGCAAAAAAAATACCAATTTGAAACTAGAGGAAACTTAATACTTACTTAAAACTTAACTAAATACATCTTAGTTCTGAACATCTGGAAACAATGTTTTTCATAGAGGAAGAAAACTTCCAAAATGCAAAATGCTGCTCTTGCCTGGGTGTGTGTGGATGACAGATCATTAATCGAAAAGTTAGAGTTAAAAGAATGGCAACTTTCCGACCTTTAGTGTTGAAAAATGAACAAATTATTAGAGGAGAAACCTGTTCATTTGGCTGAATTCTTCACAATAAAGATCCCAAAGGAACTTATTTCAGGTGACAAAGAAAGAGGAGGTTTAAATGCGACATGAATTTCAGCCAGAGCTGCCCTGCTGAACAAGAATTTGTATAGGACATGATAGCTGCATTGGCATTTTGTGAAGCTCAGCAACAGGTGTTTTTTTCTGACTTAAATGTGATTTGGCAGTTATATATTTGTTACATGCACATGTATTCCACACCTGTTGTGGTTTTGGGCAGATGTGAAAAGCATACCTTGTCATGCCATTGTGCCATGTGACCCAAAGTCTGGTCCATCTGATCCAGCAGATTTATTGCCATATGAAAGCATGCAAAATTAAACACTGTGAATGTACACACTGCTATAGAGACTGCAAATCGTCCTGACATTATGATTTTTTTTACAATAATTATGTGATGATGAAATGCTATATGGAAGACACAACCACACTCAGCTGAGACTGAAAGCCTTCTCAGATTTAAATTGGAAATCTAATCTGGTACAAGCATGTAATCAGAGTGGAGAAGACTTCATCCACGTCCCTATCTTTATCTGTCTTTATCTTTCTCTCTGTGACACACACACACACCAGGAGCAGAGCAGAGCACACCGTGCAGTTATTTACCACATATACTTATCTACCAGGTTCTAGCCGAATGGCATATGTGCGATTATCATCCTGTGGCAGCTGACAGCCCGTGTGGTGACAACACACGGTGACAAGTGGACGATATCATAAATAATGACTGCCATCCATTCCAACTGTCAGAACGACCAGCGTCTCATAACCGGCCGAGAAGACAAGAAAAACACAAACATATGCTCGCACACAGAGACAGTGATTTATAACCCTTTTACCTTCTGCGTGCAGGTGCACGTGCAAAGACCAACACACACACAAACATACACACACTCTTATACAGTACATGCACACACAAATAATATTCAAACATTGAAAACCAAACGGAGACAAAAAAAAAACTTTCAAACACCCACAAAAGAACATATGCCTGAAGGGATAGCGCAACATTTATAACTGCTGTATATATATGTCACGTCATCTAACTGTGAGTCATTCCGTTCCGTCCAAAAAGAATTTGCTCCGCCGTTTTACATTTCTGTTCAGCAGCAAACACATCTTCAGAAAACATTGTTGTCCAGTTGCAGTTTCACAACAACACTCGTGAAATCAGCCTGGCTGATTCAAAATATCCAATAATCTAGAAGACATTTTCACTGGTTGCAGTTTATTTTTAAATAAGTTTCCTTTTTTCTTTGTTCCTAGAATTTCGAAAGAAATTGGGCGACACGCCTTTAAATGTTAAGCTCCATCTGATTTGAACAACCTGCCCAGTTCACTTAGATCCATTACCTCCTTTCATTACTTGAAGGCATCTCTTTTTACTTATGTTCACACAATCTGCTCTTGCTTCTAATTATACTTGATATATCTCCAACGTGTACATGCATGTAAATGTACGTGTATAGCTTTCTATGGGTATGTGTACATTTACTGCATGTAATGTAGTTTGACTTTTTTTTTTAGGGGAATCTGTGGGTGTGGGAGTGACTCGGTCTGGTAGAGCTTTTGTCTGTGTATGTGATTTGTGTTAAGGATGCCTTTGTAAACGAGATGGTTGTAATAAAAAAAAAAATGGTTCAAATAACAGGTAGAATTGCTTTTGGAAGCACTGGAAAGACTAAAATGTTCCTGGATGGCCTGAAATATCCATTTCTTGTGAATCCATATTTTGAACACATTCCATCGCCGTTATCATGCCCTCTTGAAAGCCCCCTGTCTACCTTCTGCTTCTGCAATAGATTGAAACATTCCATGTTTGTCACTGATTTGACTTGACGGACAGTTCCATTACAATCTCTCTTAGTCCCTGGTGTATGCATATGTGCGTGCGTGACTAACCTACCATCTGTTCACACAAGCAGTTGTTAACAGGGAGCTGTACCTGTGATGAAAAATATTCACACAGATAGACAGTTTTGCTGTACCAGTTCCCTGCAAAATGTTTTTCTGTTCCAACGTTTGGGGATGCTGAAACACATCATGGCAGATAATACCAAGTGGAAATGAAAGTGGAAGTGAACATTTCACTGTGGAGTATTTTTAAAGTAACAACAACTTGAGCTGATTGTCCTTATCTCTAACCGCTTTAAACACAGACCCAGGTGTGAGTATGCACATGCAATCGCACGCTAGCAACTGCATGCACACACACAAGCACACACACACAAGCACACACTCATATGATACAGTATATTAGCATCTTTATTCTGTTTCTCCACATGGCTGCTTCAACTCAGAGGGTATGTTCACACTGCAGGGCTTTCAAATCCAAAATTCTGTTCATTACTGCAAAGATTTTTACGTCTTTTTATCTATTATGAGATAGATTCTCAGATATCAACGGTCAAAAATATCCGAAAAGACATATAGCCTGTGTTTTTTCATATTTTCATTGTAATGTTTGCCTTTGGGTTAGGGGCAACTTGACTGCTTTCCGAGCTGAAATGGCCAACAAAATTATTGCCTTTTGTTAATCTATAGGTTTATTGGTTTCATACAGAAGTGCTCAGTGCAGTATGTACTTTTTATTTGGCAGCACAAAATGCATCCTTGTGGTCCAGCTTTTTGCTCCTCACATTGATTGCTCAAAGATCCCGTCGGTGACAAATGGGGGAGGAAAACAAAATCAGTGGCGGGACACTTTTGGCTGCTGTGTGAACATAGCATAGTCTTCCGTAATGATTGCTCCTCTCAAGCTACATGCTGTCAGGGCAGGCCTGCAGCTGACAGGGAAGTGATAAGATAAGAAACTGTTTATACAGCAAAGGCAGAATAAATTCCATGGTAAGGACCTCACAGTGGCCCTATGTGTCAAATTGCCAAGTTGGCCTGATCTTTGTCAAGGCGTAGGGGTGTTATTACCCTGCTGTGGGTAGTAGCTCACCCTGCGAACCAAAAACCACTTCTCCCATCAAGGCTCATCCTCCTCTCTGTCTCTATGGCCTTGATAGCGAGCGGTTAAGCAGAGTCCTCACCTGTGTCTCTGTGGAAGAAACCTCTCCAGTGTTCTGCCTGCCCTGTTCTATTTTTCTTTCTCTCAGTGCTGTAAGATTTTCCACTAGATAATCAAAGAAAATGTAGATGTATTCACTGTGGAAAGCTGTTGAATAACCATACGAATATTGATGAGCTTCTGCGTTTGCCTAGCAATCAAATATATACGCCGCTGCATGTGTCGGTTTGGAAAATAGAAGTCAATCAGAAGTGGTGCAGACACCGTGGGTGTCTCTAACTCTTTCAGACTTGGAAACATTAGAGGAAGCCACTTCGACAATAAATGCTTTAAAGACACAATAGAGAATACATGAATTAATTCGCTGAGGAGGTGATTTCTCTATTCAAAGACCAAGTGTGGGCTGATTGCAGCCGCACAATGAATAATCACATCTTTTAAATCAAATTCAATGTGTGGCCTTTCAGGAGACTACGTTCTTTATAAATTGATTCTGATCTATAGGTTTGTGCACATATGATTGGCTTTGGACATACTGCATCAGCCTAAGAGGGTTGAAACATGAACATGAGGTAAGGTAAGGCAACATTGGGTAATAATTGCCTTAATTAGGCTAGGGCCTCCATCAGCAACGACTGAAGTGGATTTTATTTGAAAAGCACTCGCTGATTGGGCACTCATGGTGTGTGAGATTTGCTCTTTTCTTTGTTTTAGTGTCCATTAGCTATTGATTGGCCAGTGTGAGAAGAGGAAATAGAGAGACACTTACAATAAGGCACTACAATAAACGCTGTAATAGTCCTCAAGTGCCCATTTTTTGGAAAAGTTTGTTTTGAAGGTAATATATCTAAGGAAATTTCCTTTAATAAAACATTCATATTCACACAAACATAAAGTACTTTTTTGTTTACTGCAAACGGAGGCAGGGACCTGACATACTGTACATTGTCAAGTTAATAAATTGATTTTCTTAGGATCTAAAAATAAATTGTATCGTCTTGTTAAAAAAGTGGGCATTGCATTGGCTGTCAGGTCTTTCAGTATCTACTTGCTAATGCTGTTCACTCATCTATCTGTATTCACTGAGACATTACCTTATTTTTGCTTGCATTAAATTTTAATGTTTGTCTCTGTTACATTCAGATTGTTTGGATGTTGAGCCCAATCAACACAAATGCAGTCATTCCTCTACAATGAGCCATCAAAATAATTATAGGATGTCAATCAACGCTCAACCAATGCCACTGACACTATGAATAGTTTTGGTGAAACACGAAATCTCTGGCTAAAATTGTTATCTGTAGATTTATGTTTTGTCATGTGTCTCTTCCGACCAGAATTTAAACACACCGTAGCAGTGCTTTGGCAAACTGAGGCGTGTTTACTTCTCGCTGTTTTTTGGTCAAAGTTACATTATCGCTTTGCAGCGCTGATTTTCAAACTGCACATACAACCACCTCTGAACTACATTCATGAGAAAGTCACTGGGTTACAGTTGGCTTTCTCTAGTAAACTGATTTCTCAAACGTCATGTAAAAGGTAAACCCATTTCTTGTAAATTGGGGTGGGGGATTAGAGAAGCCTGATTTCCCCAGCTAGATTTCTCCTGGAAAATGAAGATTTCATGGCCAGGTATACTTTACATGTACACATGTGCATGACAAAGGCTTCACATGGGGAAAGTAACAGTGGAGCGGGAGGATGAAAGGAGAGATCATTTCATGTAGTGATGTGTATTTGTATTTAAAATTCCATTCAAAGTCTGACACAAGCTGTAACCAACACAAAGTAGCCTCTACAGTCTAAATACGCTGGCTTCCATCACTGACCATTTAACATTTTGTTCAATTCTGACACTTTCGCGCTGTGAGGAAAGGCTGTGCTCTGTCTGCCTGCTCCAACACAGACAGCAAAAAACGTCAGGACCTCCGGACCGACACAGTGTCTTCTATCACTAATACGGTTAAAATCATCCATTCGGTACCATTGAAGACACATTGCCAGAACATTTGAAATGCCTCTTAATGGCCTATAATAGCTTCTGAGTTCTGACTTGCTATTACACCACACACACTTCACTGCAGCTGGGGAAATCTTGAGAAACCACTTCTTTCTTTAGAGCAAATCAAAGTTCACTGAAATGCACAGAGACAATAAAACAACAGAATAGCACACTCAAAGTGAGCTGCTGTCAAACCGAAGAACAAGGGACGAAAGCTAAAAGCGTGTTTAAATAAGGATCTTGCTAAGTCATTTATAATTATTGTCTGTGTCTCTGCTTTGCCTTCCACGAGATAAAGGGAAACGAAGCAAAAGGGAGGCTTCAAGCTGGCCAGCATCACCCTTGAATAAAGCCAAGCTAATTTGGGAACTAAAACCCCTGGATGCTTAATTTTCTGATGACTCACATCCAAGCCCAATTTCCTGGATATTTGATGAGCAGAACGGCTGCACCGAATACCTCAACATAAAAGAAATAAATCAAGACGATTCCTTCCCCTTCCAGATAAAAGTCAGGCAACTAAATTGACATTTATTTTTGAGCCAGGGCTATGCGTCTATGATTTTGTGCAAAAATACAAGGGACAAAAAATGCCCTGGGGCCACAGAAAGGCAACATATTGAAAATTAAGTAGAGTGCAACTGAATGCTTAAACAGTTTGCTGCAAGTTATAGTAATCAATAAAAATGCTATTTAAGCTTGGTTGGGGTTTGTGGAGCTTTGTAAATCTTGCATATGCACTCAGCGCATTTTAAGTTAATCATGTGTTTATTAGAATATTAGGGTAAGACCATGACATAGCAAGCAATACAACAATAAAAAAACCTCTAGGATAGGTATTCTTCATACTATTGCACAGTTACACCAGGTTCATAGTGTATTTTACTATGCATTATATTTTATTAGAATGCATTATGGATCCTCCAACTACTCCTCAAGTGAAGGGTAAATAAATGTCATGAAATATTTATGAGGTGTCTGATGTCATTTCAAGTAGTGAGAAAGGGAAGGTAGAGATGCAGGAGGACAGAGGAAATAGTGCAAGTAGGGACCCAAAAAAACCAAACTGAACACGTAGAAAGGAGGTAGAATGTGTCAGAGCCTAGTTTTGAGTGATGCCTCTTTTTATTAAAAACACCAATGGGGTTTCCATACAGAGCTCTGGATGAATAAGCAGGGAAGCCGAGTTATGATTCCATGTACTCTGCTGTCTCCCGCTTGAACCTCAAACGACTCTCATCTTCCTACGGCTTCCCCCTCTCTCTGACGTAAACCTCCTCCGCTGTTTACTGCACTTGGGGGTTGGGGCTGCCCTGTTGGAGCGAGCAAACACATACTTGAATGTACTGTCTATGAGACACTGCAGAAGATTATCCTGTTTCAGGGCATCTATCAGCTACTTCTGCAAGTGATGGTCTACATCTGCTGTGAAGAGCTATACATCTTTATTTAAACCATAACCAAAACAGATACTCAATTCTGATTGACTGACAGGGGTGTCCATAAAATCCTAAACTGGGAAACCTCAAAGTTCCAGCCTGCACCTTTGCTGCATGCCATCATCGCTCTCTCTTCAGCTGTCCCTAATAAAGCCAAAAAAATGCCCCCAAAAATATCTTAGAAAAAAGACGCTCCATCAAACAATAGCAACAGAAATGCTGGCTAACATTTGCTATCTGGCCCAGTACAGTTCTGGTCTCATCTAAACCTGCCCATTTTCTCACATTTCCTCAAAACTGGGAATTTGCACAGGTTTACCATACAAGTTACTCATATATGCCCAGGTGTGATGATTGATGTATAAAACCTATCTAGTGAAGACTGTTTTTAACTGAGTCTCTGTACAATGTACAGAGGCACAGACAGCTGGTGTGTTAGACAAAGGATACGCTTATACAGCATTAAAATAACACTATAATGGATTATAATGGGGGTCATGTATGTGTGTGTTGGCCATTATGTGTGAGATGAGAGACAAAAAGACAGAGTTACCATAAAAGGTTGTGTGGAGATGGCAGGGTGGGGTTTTGCTTGCTGTGCTGGGCAACTGCATGCAACAGATTACTCCCCTAAGTGTATTCCATCCTATCTTGGAAAAAAAAAACCTGCTTTAAATGCTGTAAGCACAGAACATGCCACTGCAAGCATCTAGTCTGTATAACAGCTTTTGTTGTATGCAGCTGCATCTGTGTGTGTGCGTGAGTAAATCATATGCAAACACATGTGTATTACATATTTTCAAGTTTGTGTGTTTCTGTTGCCAAGGCAGCATATTAGAGCATTCACACCAGAATGAAAATTACACAGGCAGAAATAAACCAAATGCAAGGACCGTCTACCAGAAATCCCACACACACACAAAAAAAGACATTTTGATAATGATACCCACACACACAGACACACACAAACTCACCTGGCTGCTTCATAATTCAAAATATGGACTTTCTTTTTGAGGGTTTGGCAGCTGCACATTTAGTGGGCGCAGCACAGAGCTCTTTGGACGTCTGAAAGTCAGAACACAGAGTGAAACAGCTCCAATACAGGGGCAAATCTACTCCCTGACAGAGACAGAGAGGCTAATGGCCCTATAAGCCCTGGCACCAGCATAGTTTATGCACACTGCCAACAGTAGTTGTACACACGCTGCTCTCAAACAGACCTGGTGTCCAGCGGATGACTACAACAAGACGGTGGCATCTGAAATGTATGCTTGTTATTTATGTGATCCTTTCACGCACAACAGCCCACAGTGAGATGAATGAGTACGAACAAGGTGCTTCACTCACAAGTAGACATTTCAAAAGGACCAAATATGCACAACTGTTGTAACAATTGCTCATCAACATGTTGTGGCTTCTACACAGTGTCTCTGCTGCAGAACTGAGCTGTTTATTACATTTCACAACATTCCAGTATCTTCCATGAGAGAAGAAGACTTGAGTCACATCTATTAGACTTGCTGTATGAGTGGGATAAACAGTGCATCTGTTACTTTGGAGATTCAGGTGCTTAGATGTGCTAATCTGTATTGCCTAGGGAAGGTTGTCTTGATAGGAGTTTAGCAGCTGTGGATATAAAGTGTACAGTTCACTATGGAGAACACTAATGGCTGCTAATAACATGGGGTTATTATAGGGTGAAGTCGGAAAAAAACGGGGCAGAGAGGACAGTCCTATTGGGGCCCCCAAATGATGACAATAATTAAGCAGGGAAATAGCAATAACAAGATATGCCATTGTGAGCATCCTCTGTCTCCCATTAAGATTGTTGTGGCAGTAAATAGCAGGTAAATTGGTCTCTTCAGGATCTTTGGGATTGCTTAGTGGACTAATGGCTAGTGTGGCCGTCTGCTACCTTCTGATACACTTGTGTAAAAATCCCAGTTAATTTCTGCTAATGTTGAGGCTAGCCATCACATTTCCTGTTTTGTTAATGGTCAACAGTTGCCTCCTAGGCTTTATAATATAAAAACGAGCTAAGAGAAAACTGCCAAGAGAAATGAGTATGAATATTAAAATATTGTCACTGCAGTCTTTTCATTACACATTATAGAGATTACCTAGTGAAATGGAAGAACAGCAGTGTGCAATGGCAACAAAATGGCACACCAACTTTGAGTGGAGTACAAATAGTCCTTCCTGTTCCTTTTAAGACATTTTGGCCTCAGCATTAGTACTCAACCTGTCGTTGTGTTGTTTTTTACCCTCCTGTTTTTCCTTCCTTCCACTGGAGCAAGACGGATTGCACTTACTTTTACCTATGCTGCTCAACAGAGAGTAGCAAATCTGTGTAAATGGCTGTAAATGTCAAAAGGGCGACCATGTTTCAGATGGGCAATTTTCACCAAACATGAAATGTATTTTAGATTTTAAGATATATGTTTTTTTGAGTTTTCCCATTGGGAAAAATCTCTTTCAAAATGAATAGGCGCAAACATTAGTTACGTACTGTAACTCCAGATTCTTTGAGTACAGGCTATCGCTAATGGGTCCATCCCATTAGTCTATGCCCACTTGTGTATAAGTTGAGCTAAGATCAATCTGCTCCCAAAAACATCTTTTTCTTCAGCTAGTTAAATGGTAAATGGACTTCACTTGTATAGCGCTTTTCAACTTTAACAGTTCCCAAAACGTTTTTTACAGATTGTCCTCATTCACCCATTCACACACACATTCACACACCGATGGTGACGGAGCTGCCATGCAAGGTGCTGGCCTCCATCGGGAGCAACTTAGGGTTCAGTGTCTTGCCCAGGGACACTTCGACTGCCACCAGTCCCAACATTGAAGGCGGGGGGACTCAAGAGTGGGCATGTGTCTACCTGTCATACGTTGGTTGGACCTGCATTAGTCAGTGCTGTCATAGTGCCCACTAAACAGTGGCAGGCAATGACAGAAGTATGGGAGAATAAGGGGAAAAAAGCAATAAGAGAATGACAAATTGTGTGGTGGGGGAGTGAGCTGAGCTGAGTGAATTGGGAGAATGTGAACTTGATTTGAACAAGACATTCTACATTCTACAGAGAGCAACTGAAAGAAAAACATACCAGAGCAAACTGATTAATGTTCCCAAAGCTAATTTCAAAACAGCATCATTTGGGAAAATGCTACGATAGATGTCCCGAGCCAATCCTAAGTATCAGCTAAAATAAGGCTGATCAAATTCCAATCATTTTTCGATTCCTTTTATACCTCTCTAAAACAGTTTCAACAAAAACTGAACATTATAATCTTAATGAAGGTAGGATTTATTGCAGGACTGTTGTATTGGACTGCATTCGTTTTAGCTAGGTGTACCTAATAAACTGGCAACTGAGTGTATGTTACGGTGTCAATGTGACCCTGTCCTGATATACTATTTCTAATAATCACTCTCAATTTCAACATGCTAAACTTTACGTGCCATTTGTCTGACACTATGATTCCTATGCCCTTAACGTAACAGCCCGCTCTGCTGACCTCATTTGTGGATCCACATTCTCTTTAATGTGGTGCTGCCCTGCAGAAATGGGGTCTAGCTCATAAAAATCTAAGGTTTACAGGGTGACTCTGAAATTGAGCATAACACAGCTCAGTGCAGCCATGATCTACCCCTCTGTTGAGTCTATGTGTGAGCAAAGTGCATAATAGACATTTGATCATTTATATGCCATATCATTAGTACGGTCACATGGCAGCATGCCAGGTTCTTCGTTGATAAGTTTATTCTGGTGCTGTTGTCCTAGAGATGACAAAGGTTTTTCTGTGAAGTGGGCTAATAACATTAGTTGACAGAGCAGGAGGCAGCCTGAACAAGCCAAACAATAAAAACAACAGGAAATCAGTCATGTTATTACCTAATCAGAGTTCACTTTATCATAGAAAGAAAAAAAAAAAACACATGGAGGGGAAAAAAAATCTACCTTTTTTTGCACTTGCATAAACACAGCCATTATCTGGGTAAATAATTATTCACAGTGTGGGTGAATGTTGATTACAGCTTCCCCCTGTTGTGTGTAATGGGAGGAAGACATTCACTCATCAAATATGGATGAAATGGATGTTGATGCTTTTCATCATGGCACTTAATCATGGCCTTTAGTAAACAGTAAGGGCAGACGGGATATTATATAGCAACTGTAACTGCTATGTAGGCAGGTAAACACTGGTTGGTGTGCCTGCTTAGTGTGTGGAGATGATGAGAAGCGATGATTGTGTTTACACTGAGCAACTCAAAGCTGGATGTGGACGCGCTGTAAACGGTAAGGCGTGGTTCATGACAAACTTTGGAGCGCGTGCAGACAGGTCTTGGCATTTCAGCACATGGAACATTCCATTACACCAGCTCATGGGGGACTTACCACTGTCAAAACTCTAAAAACTCTTAAAATTCTCCTCAAAACTCTGAAGATAAGAAAGTAAAGTGTATTAAACTGGCTTGATAGCTATGTACTTACATTAACCTACAGCATCTCCATTGGCTTGTGTGATGCACATGAACATAGACTTGGACACGAGCCACTGCAATGATAACTAACTAACGTCAAGGTTAAGAAATGGTATGGTTTACTTTAGGGGTGTCTGAAATCATATTACAATATTTTTCCAGGTGTGAATATGGGAAATATATTGTAATATTTACGATTACGCGGTAAGAAGGATATATAAATGTTTCGACCCCCTGTCCTGTTGCTTTTACCTCTTTTGGGGGGGGTCCCAGTCTTAATTAGGGGGAGCAGACCCCCCCATTCCCCCCGTAATTCGAACCACGTCTTTACTCATGCGTGATGCTGCTACAGTGGTGAAAAAGCTGACCTCAGATGACAGTGTGCATTTTTCTGCATGCAGCGCTGTCATCTTGTGTACACAGTTCTGGGCGCAATGACACTCACAGGCCTACAATCCCCTTACTTAGCAATATGTTTATCACCCTGCCATAGATTTCCTCTCAAGCTGAATGATGAGCTGGAGCCGGCTACAAACCGGCACACACCCAATTACTGCACGAGTTTAGCATGCAGGACTCATCGACTGACAGTGCACAGACAAACACAAACCACAGACATGGTAGAAAAAAAAAAAAACCTGTATCAACGGAACGACTAACCCCTTGATCCGCACTTGATCTTCACTTGTCTTCAAAAGACAGGATCAGTGTCAGGCTAAGGTCAGAAAGTAAAGGCAAGGGGCCTTTGGGGAGAGGGGATGAGCTTTAGCCCTGAACCACAAGATAAGATCAAGTTCAGTCGGAGGACAAATTGGCAAGTAGAAGGGAATACATGACATGAAGAGTATTTTGGATCACAAGTAAACATGGAAAGAAAACTTGCCTGTATCTGATCAGGTCTAAGTGACTACCTAGTACAGTATGCAAAGCTGTTAAAAATCTAGGGGTAACATAGCTCTTCCACTGCCACATTACTATCCTCTATTCTCCAGTCCACTATCAAGCCAATAAAATCCAGTAGCATAAAAAAAACATAAAAACCATAGTGTGAGATTGCACATATCTGTTACCTCATAGTTCAAGTGTTTTGGAAACATAAATGTGTAGCTTGTCCCCGAGTTACCACAAAGTTCTGCTCTTGTTCGGTGTTTTGAAGTGCGCCAGCAGTAACACATACACAAAAAGTAGTCTCGAGTAGCTAATTACTATGCAGGAATAACTAATGCTTGCTGAATGCAGTGGTGTTTATTTTAAAAAGCCATTACGTAAGGTAATGAATATGCGTAAACTCAGGGGGCCAGCGGCTCAACAAGCTTAGTGTTTACTCTACTTAAAAAGGGTGCTGCTTGCATTTGGGCTCATTATATCCTGCTCTGTATTCAGGGTAAAAGTGGGTGACAGTAATTCAAGGATTTGCGATGTATAGACTGAATTATGGCAGTGATTCACGGAGGATGCGCAGCAGACTGCTGTAGATAATATTTCTAATTCATTTCTGATTGATGGGACTGGCCAGGTTGAAAAAACTTTCAGCAGGAATGGACCCCATGGCTGTTTTTTTGTACTGCATTTGATAAGCTTCTCTCAGAATCGGCATATGCAAGTGTGTGAATCACTTGTATTTGCCTTTATGTGCTGAATTGAACCTGTCTGCCTACCTTATTCTGCAATCAGAACTCTGTGACAGTAACCGAGACAAAAATGTCTGTCTGTGGTGGTGGTGGGACTAACGCTGCAGCGGTAGAAAGGGCAGGTACCCTGTGAAAAGGTGAAAAAAGGGAGGAAGGTGGAGGTGTATGCAACTGGAGCTGGGGCTTAGCATTGCTGCCACGTCCACTACTCTGACAACTAATTTGCCCTAACATTTCAGCGAAAAGGTCAGACAACCCTCTGCCCAAGTTTATGAATAGTGTATAGGGGCTCTGTCTGATGGAGAGGAGAAACAGCGAACGAGGCAGGTAGAAGGTCTCTTCATAGACTAAGCTTAGAAAGAAGAGGGAGGCTGCTCTTGTCAGTGTCCAGATGGGAGCTGCTCTGTATCCTCTAAATCAGGAGTGGAGTTCTGACCTTATCTTATTCAACTGGGCCACTCGCTTAAGGCGTTGAATTGTTCCGCTTGCACTCTCTAGTGCCTGCAGATTTCACAATAGGACCTTTGACAGTGGTAAAGTATTAAACAGTAAAACACATACACATACAAAAAGAGAATTCCTCGATTGTAAGAAATTCTCCCTGCATGCAGAAGCAATACCTTTAGGCGGTTTCTGAGTATGCCTTTGGTCCTCTAGGATGTGAATAAATGTGCTTTCACACACTGCTCTGTTTTCATATCTTTGGGCATTACAGCCACAGCACAATCAGAGACTTCCTTCTACTTAAAGTTGTGGCTCTGACAGTAAAGGAAGTGCACTTCCAATTGAAGAGGTTGTGGCTGGACTCAATTTTAACAGCCGGCACTACTATCCACCTACACTGGTCCTGAGAGCCGGAGATATGGACTGAACATACACTCACAAAAGCAGCATAGCCCTGGCTAAAACTTCTCCAGTTGAAGTCAAACAATATTGACTTAGATGAAAAACTAAGCCCTCTCTCTCTGCCCATGTGAGATTATCCAACACAGGCACAACGTGGGGGAGTTGTGAGGAAAGCCCCACTGAACTGAGAAATGATAAATTAAGGACTGAAATGTTAGTATCAACATAATTCCTTTGAGATGGAACACACACTCATGAACAAACAGGCTTCCATTTACAGTACAGTACAGCCTCTGCACATTAAGATAGAAGATTAATGTTGCTAGTTTGTCCTCCCACATGTTGCCCTTTTACTGTCTCCTGGGCTACTTACAGGGTCACATGGCTGCAAAGTTACTCTTCCTTACCAGTCATTCAGATCACAGTCCACATGAAAACACCCAATTCCCAGAATGCCTTCTGTCCAGATGGGCCGATCCAGCGACACTTGTTCAATTAAAGGCATCAGGGGAGACCTAACCACTTAATTATCTGCAAGCTGGCCCCACATTGATCAGCCTGTCTGCGACCACTCACAGCCTGTGTGACGGCTTAATCTGGGCCCTGCACATGGTCAAACACGTTCTTTCACTCACACACACACACACACACACACACTTACTGACATGTTCACACACACAGATTCACATACTCAATCTGTTACAGAGTGATGTGGATATACTCTGGATTCTTCAGGTGTAAGAATGTTTATTTGTCTGTCTCAAGTCAGAAAAAGAGGACAAAAAGGAAGGAGGAAGAGGTTCTGGGGGATTGGATCGGTTTCATTCATCGCCAACTGTCTTTCTTTCAGTTTCCTGGTGAAACCTGAAGAAATCAAATTGCTAGGATAGATTTAAAGGCCCTATCTGGAGTACAAGCTTAGCGGCCACCTGTGGCACCAGGACTGGTACACCACTTGCCTTCTACATGTTCATTTTGCAGGACTCATGGCTCAAACAATCCTGAAAATAAAACTGCCTGACCTGTTGATACAAGGACTCATGGTCTGAATTTCAAATAAAAATGGTACCAAATACAGAGTTACAGTTGGTCCAAAGAGTGTAGCAGAGAATGCATTTGATTTGATTTGATCTAAATATACAAAACAATATGGGCCATATTCTGCTTCACCTAGTAGTTGGTGAGATCGTCCACCAAATTGAGAGCTTGGGTTTGATGACTTTGATGAGGCCATATCTTACATTCAAAGCCAAAAGCTTTGCGGGTGCTGCACATCTTAGCTGATGCTGTATCACAACAAGCGGTACACCCTTGGGGGATGTGTATTAAAATATATGTTAGAGACATAATGTGAAGACTACAATGGTTTAAATATGAAATTCAGAGCTACACCAAGGTTATTCCACTGACAGTCAACAGCGGCGCTGTCCCTGCACATCACACACACACACAAACACAGGGCTGAATGGTCACATGGTATATCATACACATTGTGGATGACACTGGCTTAGTTGACAATATGAAACCCTGGCCTAGCTGAACAGTCATTAACAGTGAATCCTAGTGAAGTATCTAGGCCATGTCTCCTCATTTTCCCCTTCTCCATGGTTTGACGCCTCGCCGCATGAGATTTCTCCCAACTCCTCCTCTTCCTCACGCTCTCCCTTGTGTCTTGTTTTCCTATTTCCTATATATCTATTTCTTCCCCTCTTTGCACTCCTTTCCGTTGCACCTTGACCCTCATCTCCCTCTAACCCCTGTCCTCCCTTTACTCCCGTCATCCCTACTTCTCCCCCTCCAGTGATCACATGCTGAGAAAGCAAGCAGGCCAGGCCAGGCCTAAGCCAGCCCACTGCGGGAGTACTGAGGGTCTGTGGCATTAAAGCTCCTCCTCTCTGGCCCCCGGAGAATTGGAGAGGCGAAAGATAAATAAAAAAGAACTGTGCGCAGTGAGGCTTTGTGGCAGCTGCTCAACAAATTCATGGCGTTTCTGACAACAAGTCATCATAGCAGTTAGGCCACACTGACAGTGGAGAGAAAAAAAAACAGGGGAGCCCTGTCGGCAGGGATGTTGTAAAAGGGACATTTCAACTATTCATTTTTCTCAGAGATGTCTGTTTTGTTTCTCATAAACTAGTCTGCAACTGCACACAGGACGCCACAAAAAGCAGGGTTGTATACAAGAAACCTCAGCTGAGCAAACCTTGCGAATAAATCCAGGGTTTGGCTACTACACGAAGTTGATTTTAACTCGTGCTAATTGAAGCCTGATAGCCTGAACTTTTAAAACACTGACTGAGTTCACACCAGTTCACAACGGAGAAGACAGAGAGTGCAAGCTCTGATGCTTGTGGTCACAGAGCAGCAGATATTAATCAAATGCTGATGAAAACATTTGTGTGAAACATTTTAATAAATGCAGAAAAAAATGAGCCAAAGAAACTTATGCAGGACACTTTTATTTAATCAGTGGTGTGCGGACCCTGGCAGGAGCCATACTGTGATAAATGAAGAAAAGCCTTGTTATACAGTTTGCTGAAGTGTTGACTTTGTAATTTTGTCATCCAGAGTTTGAATCCAGGATGGACTCATTTTTCAGCATCAATTGTGAGCTGTCTAGAGCAGCAGAAATTATATATACATATATATATATATATATATATATATATATTACCAGAACCCTTGCCTCTAATGTGTGCTGTAAAATAAAAGTAATGTTTAATAGTAATTTCAAACTGGAATGTAATGAAACGTCTTTGTTTTGTTGAGATGGTGGCCATTTCCATTTTTACACCGACTAATAAAGGTTGATTTTATACAGGAAAAGAGAGCACTTACTCAGTGTTCAGTTTCTAATTATATGAGTGTGTAAGTGACAAAATGACTTTCACAGACTGCAAATAGTGGCTTTCAGACTGGCATATATACCTTGAATAATAAAATGTTTGGGTTTGTCCTTAGTGCCTATTCCACTACTTCATTTGTATGGATTTTAAAACAAGAAAATGGTTAAAGATCTGCTCTCTACATCCACAGTAAGGATCCAAAATGATGGTGCTGATAAGGACCATTTGTTTGATTACATTTAATGCTGATTTATTTCTGAGCTGCGAAGAGCTATGAACTCTCTACACTGACACAGACTTGACCTCTACATTTAAAGATGACAATCCTTGCCCATTTCAAATTGTGACATATCACTAAATATCAAAAATCCCCTATCTATTTCGCTATATGGATGTAGTTTGGTTAGGGATTAACAAATTGGAGAGTTGGACAACTGTTTTTCAGTTGCACACAGGATTGTAATGTATCATTTGAACACCAATCTGTGCAGCCATGTCTGAATCTATGTTCATGCATGGGGTGAACTGGTCCTAATCCAGCAAAATCTGACTAAACCTGTGACTTTGCAGATTTTATCTCGGGGCTGTTGCTGTAGAGAGAAGTTAGACTAAATTGTTGGCTTTAATCTAAGAACACTAAATCCTAGGCTTATGTCAAATTGTCAAGAAAAACTAGTTATCCACATATGAAAAATGAAGTGGAGAAGCTTGTTCAGTCTATATCCAAGGCACACACCATACACTTAGATATTAGAGACAAAATTAATGAGGCAAACATACATCTGGATTCTTAACCCAAATATTGTGTTAGCTTGAGCCTAAAGATTGTACAGTATAAGAAAACTTTTTTATACAGTTTAAATACGTTTATTCTTCTTGTCAGTCAAGTGCTTTTAGCCCCTGCATTCCATTATCAGCAAAAGCTAACGAATCTTTATGTAGGTGGTCTACAAGGATACCAAGTTTCAGACTCACAGGTTTGGTATGGTCTGGTTTGATTTGTCATTTGAAAGGATTACACAGATTTTTTTGTTTAGATGGACATTTGTCTTTTCCTAGCACCTATTGCATCATGGGGAACAGACATTTAAAAGCCTAAATTCTGAGTGCCTGTCCCTCTTGAATGCCTGTGACAAAAAAAAAATACAACAGTGTTGAAAATATGATTTTTTTTAAAAATTTATTATTTAGTTATTATTATTTTTAATAGATTATCTATTTACATTTCAAACCACAAGGGCTTTATACAACAACCAGTTCTGTGCCATGTTTTGATTATGATGTGTGCATCAACAATGACAGTACAAATTGTTGGTACATGTGCGCATTCTTGGTTAACGGCTGTTATATTACGCAAGATATGTTTGGATTACAACATATTTAGACAACACAGATCAGGCTTTGAATAATACATGTGGAGGTTAATGTTCTCCGTGTGTTAAATGTTGTGATATTTTATTCATCCACTGCTCATCCACAGGAGGGTCAAAGGTCAGGATCAGCTACAGCGCAGCAACTCCCCAGCTGTTAGGGATTGTATTGTGTTGAAGTGTTTACTGGCAAAAGGCTTGAACTTGGTCTAGAAAACTGAGCAGTGACATCAATCAAACAAAGCCTTTAACCCGATAGAAATGCTTTGGTTTGCTCAGATTTTCCACTGAGATAGCTGTTTAAAGCCATAAATGCATCCTTCAAAACCCTGTAATGATAGTGACCAATGCCATGTACCTTCCCTTCTATTAATACAGAAAACATGCATTAACTGATTGGTGTTTAAAGTTCAAGGTCAAATCATAGCACATTTATTATTTTTAAAGGTAACTGAATTTAACTTGAAAAGCAAAAGGTGGTGGGTCAAAAATAACAAAACAAACAAGAGAATAAAGGCAATGCCATGGGATAGAATAAAACATGTAGAGAGAGCAAGACGGTGATTGCAAAAGACAAAAAAAACAAACATAAAACCAAAGTGATAAGAGATGGGAGAGGGAGAAACAAAAAGGAGGATGAAGCAAGAGAAAAATACATTCTCCAATCTATCCAACTTGAATCCCAAAAGAATATAATTTTACATTCAAGCGGAGGGAGGTCCTCAGTGGCCAAACAAGCTCACTCAAGTATTACTATTTTCCCATTATGAAATTGAGGGAGGGATGAGGAGAGAATAGCTCTATTCCCCATTTCCCTTCTTTTATTGGTCACTCTCATTCATCTCGCCCGGCCTATTGATCTCAATTTTGCCAGACCATTTCTCTCTGCACTGCCTCAGTGCCACCTAAAGCCCTTCAAACATAATTGTAGACCTGCTAAAGGAATGTTGGACAACAAATAAAGGCAGGCCCCAAACAAGAGAGTCGAAACAAGCATTCACCTGGTGAATGCATCAGAGTGAAGAATCGTTTGCTTTGGACTGAGAAAGAGACTCAAGCAGTGAGACTGAATTTACCTGACAGTGTGGTATTAGACATCAGAGGGTCTGGGCCCTAGATAAGCTTATGTGATGGGGAAAACACACACCAGCATTCATGCATGTATCACTGATGAACACACATACAAAAGAACTGCAAAGTCCGTCTTGTGAGGAACACATTTACACACAAAAAAAAATACATGCAGACACCTACGAGAAAGAAAAATGTGGCAGTAACCACTTTCCTCAACCTTTTGGCTTAGCAGCCGGATGGAAGTGAGAGTGAGTGTGAGTGCTTTTATTTTCGTAGCACCGGCTGTCGGCTGGGGGACGGGCAGGAGATGGACTTTTCACCGGCCTCTGCCCAAATGCAATCTCTCACAGTGTCACCTGGCCAGCATGGACTCTTAGCTTTGCAGTCAGTGGCATTTCATGGCATAATTGAATTCAGAAAAGGCTGCAGGTACACAACAGGAGTGTTCTAAAACTCTGGAAGTAATGGAAAGTTTTGTGGGGAGCGAGGAACGTAGTATGAAGCAATGACTCTCGACTTGAGCAATGGACAAATCTGGTTATGAAAGTGACAGTGGGAGGAAAATAGGAATGTGTCAGCTTCTACATATATCCCCAGCATGCCAGTCTACACACACAGACACACACAGCATAAATGTATGCTTTAGGATACTTATCAATACCTATATGTGACAAAATCTGTGCTGGGTTTTTTTGTTGTTGGGCATTTCACTGCATTTCTACTGCACAGGACAGTAGAGAGAAACAGGGAAGGCAGGGGAGACAGAGAAGGAATGACATGCAGCAGAGGACCTGGGCCGGACTCAAACCCAGGACACAGGGGTAAGGCTTTGACAAGTGATATGTGCTTTACCCGGTGAGGTACCGGGGCGCCGCACAGCTTGTGCTGTATTTTGATGTCTCTCTTTGAATGTGTTCATTGAAATTAGACATAGCTCTATTTGGAAAGGATTAGTTCTCAGGACAATGCACGTGGCCAAGAGTCACCATGGCTGCAAGAGCAAAGCAAAGTTGAAAATTGGCCGGAGTTGAGACAATCATAGAAAAGTCGTCTGTTTGGCATTTTGGCTCCAGTGTAAATAGAGTGGCAACCATCTTGTCAGTTCAGACAGCTCTACTTTACCTGAGGTAAGTCATATTTCTTTTTTGTCTTTTTTTTTTTTTTTACTGGCCAGTCTGCAGAAATTACTGACATTGGAGACTCAAAAGGGACAGAAATTACTGAGGTTGCTCAAGTAATAATTCAATTTCCCACCTTCACCTGTTAATCTAATCTGTTCCCAATAGGGTTTAAACTGCACTTTTACACCGCTGCCAGCTTAGCCCTGGTAAATTAATCTACTTTGTACATTAGTTACTCTGAATCCTAATGATAGTGTCAGACATTAAGAGCCTCCAAAAGAATGAGGCCAAAGCTTTATTAAGGTCTTACAATGGATGCTAACACTGGAGTCGTGACGTGTTGAATATATTCTAATATGCGGGCAAATAAATGTCTTCTAATTCAATTACATTTCATAGCTGTAAAAACAAGTTATAATCTAAATGTCAAAGTTTTAAATACACTAAATGTGGGCACCAGTGAATAAACCTGGATCCACCTCTTATTCCCTTGCATTCTCTTCTCCGGTTCACTCTATATAGCCTTCAATAACCCACTAAAACTCCATTTCACAGCTTCCTATAGAGGCATCTCGCCAATAAGCCTCTTCGTTACAACCTATAAATTTATCTACCAGAAGAGGGAATATGGTGATCGAGATGAAGAAGAGAGGACAGAAAAAAAGAGCGGGAGAATTGGTAGAAGGGAAGCATGGAAGAGATGTCGAGAGTACAGATAGGTGGCAAGAAGACAAAACAAAATGTGAGATTGATGAGACACAGATAAAGCTAAAGATAGGTGTAGGGATAAGGGGATAGGAAAAGAAAAAAAAGTCATACTGTGATAGCTGTAGAGGGATCGAAAAGAGAGGAGGATTACTAGACTATCCCTGACCGGGCATAAATTAGTTGGTAAAGACAACCATACGAGAGACGAGGCAATATAAACTCCAAATACTCCATAACCCCAAAGTCCATTGGGAAATGCTCAAAAGACTTTGTCTTTTTTTCCTATTTCAAAAGCAACAAAGGCAAAGGGGTGAACAACAAACTTTCATTCTAGTACACAGGACAAAGAAGTACTTTGAAGAAAACGTTGAAATCCTCTCCAAAGCTCATTGAGGTATGTCATAGTAATACAATAGAAGTGCTGAAGTTACGACTTGTGTGTGGTAGAGGGAAAACAGTCAACTAAAGGTGGTTGATTTCAAAAAAGTTATGAAGAATGTAATGTGCTAAAAACAGTGGTGTTGGTCTGTCAGTTCAAATCGTATAAAGGCTGCTGCAACCTTTCAGCTACTCGAAAGTGCTTGAACAGAAAAGATTAAATGAGTCATAAGACTAACTAACTTGGGGAACAAGTTGACATAGCTCTAATATTGAAAAGTGTCATGAATACAAAGTCAACTAAATACATACTGTATATCAGAAAGAGGCTTAGCTAGGGAATATGTAGCAATTTAAAAGTTTTACAGCACTGTAGTCTGCAAATGCAAAAGCAAACAAACAAAAAGTCAAGCAGAACAGCAAAATCTGCACCTAATGCTCTTCACACACACATACAAACACACAAACACTATGCAACACCAGAGCTCCAGGCCGTGCATTGTCCAATCCATTTCTCTTTCCGTCATAGCAAACAGTATTGCCTGTGGCCACGCATGTTGACACTGAAGCATCTGTGAGTTGCTCCCAAGTGGATGCCCACTCCGTCCCTTTAGACTTTGTTATCACAAAGAGAAAAGAGTGTGAGCTGAGTGGGGTGAAATTAACGTCTTGTGAGAACAGGCATGGCCAGACTTTGGCTCCTCCAGGACCTGAGGATGCTTAATCTCACTGCAACATCTGGCAGAGGCCGGGCAGGCAGAGGCAACATGAAGGCATCCTACTGTCCAAAGAATCTTGAGCAATTTCAGAGCTGAAGAAAGACACCATTCAGTTCTGTTCCACCCCTCCACTCATTGGTCATTTTCCCCTTCCATTGAGGTTACTGTGTGCATGTGTGTTTGTTTATTTGTAGCCTATTCTTTTTAAGTACTTGAGAGTAAAAAGCTAGCCAGCAATCTTCCACAATCGATTGCTTTGTTTGAACACTGTAAATGTCTTGTGCGCTCAATGAAAAATGCTCAGTTAAGCTTTATTGATCAGAAAGAATGGACAAATAGCTTTGTTATGCTATGCCGTTATATGAATAAATGCCTATCATTCTCAATTGCTATTGCTATGTATCATTTTTTTTTCATCACCCAGGTGGTCGGCCTTTTAGCCAATGGTATTCAAAATAACAACAGCAGTTGCAATTTGAAAAAGGATCACGTACAAGCACCATTTGTTCCAGAAACAAACAAAATCTAGGTTAATACCACAATGACATCAGTACATTTAATATTTGCTTTACTCTGTTTTCTCCTTCTGTTGCCTTGACGCACACACATTTAGAAAACATTCAAGTTTTTGGTCTATGATTTTGTTTTATTTCTCCTAAGCAAATAAGAACAAAATCCATAATCTGGTTTGGGTGATCCAAAGTAATCTCCTATAACTACAGGCCCCACTCAAATCCATAATCCTGTATCTCTAGCCAACATCAAAGTCCATTTTTTACGCCAGGGAGAAGAAAAAAAATGTTATTGCCCTACCCCGAAGGTGAGATTAAGTTGGAGGTCTGCGTGGCTCAGAGAGAAAAGATCATTAGCCTTGATCAGATTGATTAAGATCAGCATGGGCAGCTCGGAACATCCTTCACCCAAACAAAGCACCGGGTCACTAAATCTATCAGCCAGTCTCAGAGGCCAGCCACACTGACCAGGGTTAGACTTGATCTGTTACTGTCCAATTGTATGTGAGTCGTTTTTCTCTCAGCTGTGTTCATGGTCATGGTCTGTCAGACCATCACTTGGAGGAAAATTAAAAATGGCTATCCTTCAGCATCTGAATGAACAGCATGCATCTTACTGCCTGGGCAATGTATTATTTCTTCAGTTTCTTTTCTTTTCTTTTTTGTAACCATTTCTTAACCAGGGATAGTCAACTGAACACACAGAAAATTTCTCTTTGACATTTACATACTTATATACATTCAAACCATTCAAACATTGAAAAAAATCACTACAGTCTTTCTTTGTCAACTGCTCTTAGCATCACCAACACAACCTGGTGCAGTAAGGTGTTCAATGCCTTGCACAAGGGCACCCAAGTTGGCAGTTTGCATTCTCCCAATAGATCCAGGTGGTTAAAATGGCTACCTCTAGGTTATGAGCCCATTCATCTAACCTCTAGGCTAACACTGCCTTCGGCTTTAGTGTCATTTCTTTATTAGCCTCTACAGGAACGTCACTGCATCAGGCAATGAGGTAAACCTGTGCTTACATAATGAAACTATACATCACACATGCAGTCCTCCAGGGAGAGGACATGCTTGGCTATCCGTACACACAGATGGCAATGCACGGCTGGCTCGCCAGTTAAAACAGGTCAGTGTCGCAGGCAGATCATCAATCGAGGCCCTACAGCGTAAGAGCGAGGGCCACCGACCGCCTTTCAGGGGCACCGGCCTCTCTGGGGCTTTCAACGTCTCTCTGCATCATCAATCTCAACCGACCTTTGCACACACAGTCACCGACACTAATTAGACCAAATATGTTCACAGGGAAACCCTAAAAATAGGAGAAAGGAGTGCAGTAGCACTCTGAGAGTTTGGTATCACAGACAATGAGCCATTAAATAAATCTATCAAGCTGTCGTGATGATACATAACACACTGGGAGCTGGGAACGCAACTCCTTGTTTTTAATTAAATTACAGGACTTCAGAGAGCACAAATTAATTGAGGTGGTAGCATTTACATTTTAGGACTTTTCACTTTTAGGAAGTATCTCCATAAAACACTGTATTCTGACCCTGGAGTAGGCTGTATTTTTGAGTCAAACTAAACTCCAAAGCTTTTTTAAATTCTTTAAAAACCCAAGAGTACTTTCATATTAGAGTTGTGGTGTTGCTGGAGTAAAACACCTAGACCTCCACACAAGGAGAGGTGTTCCCCTTTCAAATTGCTGGGAGCCCACATAATTAATAGGAAGCTTAACCTACAATGCATGCCCTTGCCCAGTGCAAAAAAATATCTGCAGAAAATTTGTCAAATCAGTAAGAAAACTAGTAGTGCTGAGCTAAAATGCTATAGGCCTGAGTGATATTGCCTTGACACACCACAGTCCACAACTTTTGGTACTTTGGTATACTTTATACTATAACTCTGTACATCTGTACATGTGTTGGAGAGTCTGGTTCTACTTCTGTAGTCTGATGAAAGCTAACAGAGGACCCAGGGTCACCCAGGAGTTGCCTACCCTCCCTTGGGTCTGTCACAGAGTAAAATCATCACCTCATTCTCCACCTTCCTTTCTCTCTGTCTCACAAAGCTTTCTTGCCCCTAACCTACATCAGTCTGGAGGGGCTACTCCATCAGACAGAAGTGTGCCATTGACACCATGTATCCCCGTTCCCTATACTTTCCCCCTGACATATTCCCATCAAGGGCTTCAGAGGTACTGACATGGGACCCGGCTGCAAGGGCGCTCACACATGCACACACACGTTCAGTCATTACAGGAGGCTTGCATCTCTCATGTAGGAACAAACTTAGAAAAATGCCAGTTTCAAACAGTCTACAAGTTCTACATACGAGGCACAGACCAGAATTCAAATAGAGTTCACTGGGTTAGCTGATAACAATGAAATGACACTGTGACATATGGTTTTATATTTCCAATTTGCAGCAAGATAAACAACTCATGCTTCGTATAAAGATTGAGAAATAAATGCAGCATTAACGTTTCAACTTTAAAGAAAACCTGAAGCAAGACTGTGTTTGCCATGGTGATTTCCCCTGCTGGTTCAGGCCGTGTGATTGGTAATCCATCACCTCAAACTCAGCAAGGAGGAAATGCAACTCCAAAACATGCAAACACACGCACACACCCACACCTAGAAACCACTTCCCTATTCAACACATAGATTTAAAGAAGCTTGTTTCTGTGTTTGATATGACTGACAAACAGACTCAGTCAGCCAGTGGGTGAGCCTCTTACTGAACAGTGCAAAGTGCAGACAGACAAGCTATGGCTGATCTATCCATTTAGTCTGCTACATCCAGCGCTGGTTTAGCGCCTGGCCCAAGGGTTAATGAGGCCCCTCAAGGGCCCCCGACTGGCAGCCTGTGTTCACCTTTGTTGGAGATAGGACAGGGAGGAAAGCAGGAAGACATCTCAAAATCACCATGTCATATCTTGTTAACTTTAACAAAACCTTGTTACCTGGTAAATTGACTCAAGATTGCCAAGATGCTAAGTGCATGAATATATTCCTGAGTGTAATATACAACCATATGCTTATATCTATAGTGATAAAACGCAATAAAAACGAAATTAAATGAAGAAAGACAAGATAAAATAAACAAGAGATAAAACAAAGATAATTTTGGTTGTACATCAGTCACTTTTGTCTTATTCAGAATCTGTAATTTAGGCCCCCTGGAAGTCACTTAAAACCGCAGTCCAAACTGACAATGCCCCTAATGCATACTGCATTAACAAGCAGCCAGCATCAGCATCCATGACAGCATTAAGAGAAGCCATCAGAGGGCCTGAGGAGTAAAGCATCAGTCTTACCTTCAACAGCATACTCTTCAGCTTCAGGGGAGGGTCCAAGGTGGAATACATGGAAGGGAGAGAGAAAGGACACAAAGAGCAGACTCATTAGATGTTACTTTTTCTTCAAATAAATGTCTTCCTATTTTTTCTTCAAACAAAATCTTTATGAGATAAAATCTAAATAAAGATTCCCAATGAGGCTTGAGATCTTGGAAACTTGACAGCAAAACAAAATTAAGTCTGCTTTCCTGAATATGTAATCTGATTTTTTTTTTCCTGTTGACTTTCTTAAAAGCCTGCAAATGGCCCAATAATTTCACAAACCCACATATTACCCTCTTAAAGAAATGTAATACGAGTGTGGAGAACCCTCAGCCAGCATACTGTAACCACACTGCCTCCCATAGGGAACAGGAGATTTCAGTCAAAGAGGAACTCCAACTGAGAGACACTGACTCTCACACACTTCTCTCTGGCTTAATGATACAGTCAGGAGGAGTCAAAGAGATCAGGCTCCAGCAGGACGCTTTACTTAAAAAGCTACCCTACCGCAGCAGAGACCAATATGTAATGCTAGAAAATAAAACTGCAGCAGCCTGCCACTCTAGAAACCCCGTGTTGGAAGATGAGGCACTACCCAAGAATGTAAAACAGCCTCTAGCTTGGCATGGCATCCCTGTGGAGAACTTGGCATTTTGATCTGCTGTTGTGGCTGCTGGGCCTAGGTCTTCCTGGGACACTGCAGTATTAAGTTGTAGCATGGTCAATAATATTTTATTATGACTCTACACTGCACTGGTTCAATCTGTTTGTCTGCTGCAGTATTTCAGTCAAAAACTATGAGGTCAAGCTATGTGAAAAATATTCTACATTTAGAGCATCAAAAGGCAAATCTATTTTTTATATATGGTGCATATAAGTCCCATGTGTCGGGAAGCCTACATAGATAAGGTTGCTTTTAGCATTAAGATCTGATGAATCTGAAACGCACCATTGGGTGCCCAGCGTAGCTGTAAAGTTAGCAAGTCAACCAGATTTTCCATGACAAACCAGCGCAGTTCCTGAAAAGGCATTCTCTTGAATGCACCCTCTTGAATCGTATCTCTGCTTATGAATTATGTACCATTATTGACCTCTATGAAAGCATCTTCAAAGAAGAGCAAAGATTTAGCTTAAACAATGATATTACAGGTAACTGAAACCACAGGATGAATGAAATAATGACTACGGGAGATATAATATTCTCTTTTTGCTCCAGTGTTGTCCACATGGAGCGAGGACATCAACCATGCAACAGCAACCCTCAAGGACATCTTAGCAAGACATTGGGACTTCTTCAGTTGAAGGACGGTCACGCTATGCATCACCTTCTGCCTGAACTGGCCATGGATCAACCTGGGCCCTGTCACAGTCCATCCGGCAATATTTGATGGCCACTACTGTAAAGAGCAGAAAGGATACCAGGACGCTGATTGAAAGCCCTTCATGAATGACGGAGCATTTGCCAAGCTGAAGCATGGGAACCATGTTTGTCTGATGTGGAGTAGTGGTTGTTTATATAATCACTGGCCATGACTCTGCCTTTCCTCTCTTCTCATCTCTGATCATAGTCCATCATCCTTTCTTTCATTGTGCTCCCTCATATCCTCCTCTCTCCCTCCCAAGCTGAAGCAAAGGATGTTTGATGCACAGTTAGAGGTTGTTTATATCATCACCGGCCATGACTCTGCCTTTTGCCTCCACTCATCTCTCAGCATAGTCTCTAATCCTTCCTTTCTTTATGGTCCATGGCTGCTGTTGAAACTCTGCTTCATACGCTATGTTCCAGTAAAATAGAGGGAAAGTGCTTCTGTTCCAACATGTTCTCAGTCCCAACTTGTGGCCCTACGCTTCAAACTTATGTACGCTCCACGTACCCCACTATCATCAGTTTTGCACGTGCAGGGTTCCGAGGTCAAGTTAGCAATAATCATTTGACGCGTTGGGAGTGAGAACAGATAAAAGAACAAAAAACTGCTTTTTTAAATTTTGAAACACTAGAATATTTCTCTTGGATAGTCTGGATGTTGGTTTATTTGGATTCAGTTCATAAGGAACAGCACCCTCCTCTGACTCTCCCAACTGTTTTGATAGGCAGATAAATAAAAGAGCATTAATGTCTCGCATTATGTTCTACTTAAAAGCAAAAACAAGAAAATGTCAAGACAAGACACTTAAAAGCCTATCTATCTGTTCTCCTATCTCTTGAGAACATTAAGAGGCCATGCTACAGGAAATGGAGAACACCACTAATTGTTAAATCTATACCATTTCAACATTGACTCTTACGTGAAAGATATTCCTTTGAGTGAGCATTGTTTTACACTGGTAATAGTTGTGAAATCTAGCCTTAGGGAAGAAACATGATTTCAGTCAGGCACTTGGTGGGATATACCCCATCTCTCTAAGCTTGTCCCTTTTATCCCATTGATAGTTGGTCTACCATCCATTATCTTTATCCCAGTGCCGTTTTCCATTAGGGCGTGTCCCACATAGCCTCAGGCTTTCAACTCCACTGGAATCCTAGTCTTTTCAATATACTTTGTGATTCATATGGGAATGTGCTGAACATTTTTCAAAAGCTTTCCTATGTGTATGTGATGCTCCAGTGAAAAAATGGGGCCCATTGCTAAGGCTTAGAATCCTGTCTGGGATCAAAAGAGGAATACACATTCTTTATTCTAACCTTTTCCACCCAATCCAAGACCAGAAGAAATCTAAAAAGCTGAAATGCACACAAACTTGCATTAAAATTTACAGCCAGTCAAATGTGACTTTTTTTTTTCATATTTCTCTAAATAAGTTTGCAATATCTCAAGGCAACAAAAGTAACATGAATCAAGGAGACAGTCACATGATATATAAGAGAGCTGAAATCAGACATGAGCTGCAATATAACTAAATACCAAAGTAAAATTCAGAAGGAAGCAGTGGAGAAGCTGGATTTCTTCACCAATGAATCCCTGAGGGCTTTGGAGGCAAATGAGAGACTTTTCAGACCTAATCCTCACCAAGCTAACTAAAGGATTTACCGAGGGGAGAAAAGCATGCCTGCATTGAAAAACAACCCCCTCTCTATCACTATCCTCCCATTTCTTTGCACATGAAGGAAGCTACACAATTAACTGTTGGTTGGATACAAAAGGAACATGAATGGGCATAAAGTAATATTGAAAATATTGCAGTACAACACTAGTTATAAATATGCATAGCAGTTTCAAAAATATTACACTTCAACTTCAGGTTAAATATCATTATATAAGTATGTAGGAACTATATATTTTTTTAAAATGATATACAATGTGAGATATGGTTGCACAAACTGTTAAGTGACCAATAACTTATTCTGAAAGTCATTCTTTCAGGAAATATTCAATTAGTTAATAAGAGATGTGGCCTTAGAAATCAACCAGTGTACGTCCTGAGAAAATCTATTGTGATTGTTCACTTCTTTTTAAAATATAATCGTTTATACTTTTCAGCATAATCTGCTCATTATAGATAAAGGGCTAAAGCACAGCAGCAAGTCATCGCAGAGGGAGCTGAAGCACAATATCATCAAGCATCAAGAAAGTGACTGTATATCTCCCTCGCGCTTACACTCAGCGGGAGATGCACAATGCAAATCATGCAGACATCAAGGCCTGCACGCTCCAACACAATTTTATGAACTAGCCACAAACTGTGAAATACACAGTAGGGCATGTTTGTATTTGTTTTTTTATTTATTTATTTATTTATTTTAATAACAGTAATTGACAAGCTATTTTATGTTAATTTTAATAAAACTAAACAATTAAATATTGAATAAACTTCATTAAACAAGATTATATTTTTGGATTAAATAATAAAATACTGGTAACTATTGGTATCTACTGTACAATGATGATATGTACAATGCATAGGATACCAGTTTAGTACTATATGTACGTGTGTTTGCATATGTATAAACTGAAATGCTAAAAGAGCACCTGGTCGATAAAGTTGATGTCATTTTTGAATTCAGCATATTTTTTTAAAAAAAAAGACTGAATAAGCTTGCATTGAAGTATTTGCATCTGTCACCAAACAGTATCATCACTGCAAAAACTTAAAATAATAAGTAGGACACATATTATGTAATAAGTAATCCGAACCTATGATACAGATGTTACAACAAGAAGGGAGAGTGGCATCTTGTTGTTAGGAGGACAAAACAACGAGAATGCCTTGCAGCCTAATGCAATCCAATGCAACACCACTGCAATGAAATTTGTGAAACTCATGATATTGACTCTGATGATGTTTTCTTGTGGAGACAGTAACAAAGAGGTTGGACTCTGTATACAGTATGGTAAAGTTAAATTATACTAACTAAACTGTGTTTTGATCTAGGAATATTATATGAATACAGTATTTCTCCTGTAGATACCAACAATTGCTAATTTATTTTGGCCACTAAGCATATACACCTGTAAATATTGTGTCCATAAAGTGGTTCATTTAGCTAATGTTTCCATCTGGTTATCCAGCTGCAGTCTACCCAACCTGTGTTTTGTAGCTCAGGTGTGGAATGAAGTAAATACGTTACCAGAGTGGATATTGGAGCAGCTTTCTTTGGTATACCTTACTGTATTGAATTCCAAAAAAGTGATGCTTTATTTGAAATATCTGTGTCTTGCTTTGGACTGTTCCAAACTTCAAATGCAAACCATTATTTTATGTGGCCCCTGTCTTGTAAGTCACTCTAGTTGCACTGGAAAGACTTCGAAAGAGGGAAGAGAAAAAGCACTTTCCAGCCAAGGCTATTTGACGTGACTTCGGAGAGCCACTGAGGAAAAGAAATGACAACATTAGTGAATAATGGAGACGGAGCAAGTAGAGAGAAGACAGGCAGATGGATAGAAACATGTGCACACACACTACCAACACCCCTTTTCCTCCCTCTTTACATTCTAATCAGAGTGAGGCTTTGTCCTGAACTCTCCCACATTGTCAGAAACTTTCTCTCTGAGTGACAAGCTAATCCGCAAGACATGGCCTTTGCAGATTTCACACCAAATCTCGACAGCAAAAACACAAAACTTCCACCCGACAAATGTGCAAATATATTTGAGGCTTTCTAATCCAGATAAAGAAAAAAATAAACAAATTGACTGATTTATCTAGCAACAACACAACATATACAGTATTCCCCAAAGAGAACTGGGGCCAAATAGAAAGGATTAGAGAGAAGCAACCTTAAACAGGTGTATAGGGTTTTACTTTACTGAACAGTAAGAATCTTTTCCATCTGAGCTTTAATTAAAATGTCCTGTATTAAAGCAATATTTGGAAGTATGGTATACTGTGTTGTCCACCTGTTTCAAAGTAATGTCAATTGATTTATGAAAAATAAGATTAATAATGACACATTCTGTGTTGGAAACAAATGAAGTTACCTCAACCTAAAGATATTTTTCACTTGCATAAAGATTTTAATAATATGCAATTTTAAGAAACACTATTTCTTTTTAAACCCAGTTTTAGTTAGTTTAGTAAAGGTTATAATGCTTCCTATTTGGATATTTTATGCTCACACAAATATTAGGTGTGTGTTTTGTCATTGTCTAAATTTCCTAATTAGTTGGGGAATTCTTTTGTGCATTTGTTGGCCGTCATTGCAGTTCATATTGCCTTGGAGGCAACCTGGGGCAGTTCTGCCAAGGAGGCAATGCCTTTGGTCCGATTCGTTTGTTAAATGTAAGCCATGAGCCAAGGAGCAAGTGATTCGTTTTTGGTGCCGATCAGATTCGAAAAGGATTTGTTAACACACTGTGGTGGGTGCTAAAAAACATTTTCACCCTATTCTCATGAACTTCTGTGCATGTGAACATCTGCCACTATGTATTTTGATGCAGATGTGGATCCCAATTCTAGATCTAACAGTTCTAAAAATGTTCTATTATTTAATAAATTGTTCAGCCTAGGCTGAGTTATGCACTGAGTGTTTCTAGACATGTTTCTTAGAAACAATCATGCACATCTGTAGGATATCTGTAGAATTTTTAGACTTAAAGAGATACTAGTGTAACCTCACACAGCACTGACTCATAAAGCAGGAGCAGGTTTCAGAGGGAGGTCAGAGAGAGGTAATAACTGGAGAAATGAATGGGGTTGCACCTCTCCTGCCAATGTCATCACAGCGCTGAGAGTTAAAGTTAGGGGATGGGGTAAAGGCAATGGTTGACATATCAAGGCCCTCGGACAAGGTTCAACAAGGACAAGGTCAGACAGAAATAAATGAAGAGAGACAGGGAGAAACTGTGAGATAGAATATAGACTGAAAGTGGAGGTAAAACAAATCCTTCCTTTGCAGTGGGCAAGATTAGATACTAGAATGATAACCTTTATTTAAAACTGAGTCATCTTTAATGTGTGGTTCATTAATTCAATGTAAAGCTCATAAATAAAGCCATTTTACCATACCCTGTGAGAAGGAGCATGAGCTGTAAAACAGCATAGCAGTTGGATTACTTTAGTCGTTTTTTTTTCTTTTAAAGAAAACAGCAATGATGTGTTTCAGCAGCGGGAGAGCAAAACAGAACTGAGACGTAGGCTAATTAGGAATCATCGTTTGTCTAATAGGAGCCGACTGGGGAGAGCAAGGAGCGAGAGGAGGCAAAAAGACGCAGTAAAAAAGACAATTTGTTGATGCTCAAAAAGATCGGCGCAGGAGCTACCAGACACACGAGATTATACAACCCAACCTGTTCCGTGAAGAGTAGCAATGAAAAGGTTTTGCGAGATCAAACCTAGCTCGAAATGCTGTTCCACCTACCAAAGGCAACCTAAATAAAAATACATGGATGTTAAATTAAGTTTGTAAGGTGACTTAAGGTGATTTAAATAGATAATTACCATTCCACTTCCAGTTCCTCCTATGGGTGTCAGGTGATTGACAGGAAGCAAAGTGTAACATAATACAACACCAGTATGAAAGCACTCAACTGAGGCGCAACGGAATTCTGAACAAAACTGGAACTTTGACTAGATCAAATGAAGGCTTCATGTTTGCTGTGATGGATTATATGGCTCTGTCTATTTTCAAGTCTGTGGAACTTGTTTATCACAATATACAAGGATGGGTGGAAGCAAATGACTTCTCATATCTCTAGCTCTGCTGTCTGTGTGCAGACAGCAAGAGGAAGCAAGCAGACCACTGACAAAAAAACCCCCACAGTGATTATCCTTCAGAGACTAAATGCATTGCACCTGTGTGGTAGAGCGAGAGCTTAAAAACACTATTTAAATGCTAACACCACTATGCAATATGAATATTTTAAATCAGAAAAAAATGTCAGGTACTTCATAACTCACATATATCCTGTGTGTGTGTTTGTGAAACCGGGGAATGAGTGTATCTTTCACCAATCAAGCGTTGCTCTGGCTTGGCTGCCTTCCTGTCCATTAGGGCTCTCCAGCCTAGCGGACTTAATGACATTTGATTTTTAACTCGCCTCATTTTTCACTACATTAAACCTTGATTTTAAACTCCATTGAAGTTTGTATTAATATCATTCAAGTCTCACCGCAATTAAATTCTAAAGTAATGACAAGTGCTTAGTTAACTAACAGATTCATTTAAGAGAGGAGGAGAAGCATTTGCATGTTTCTATTCAAGATTTGCCATGGCAGAGGGGTGAACTGTTTTCTCTACAGTCACCGATGACCACATGATGAACTGGAATTTATAATATTGTTGAAAGGGATGTCATTCATTGTTGCACTGGCATTACTGACAAAAAAAGAGACCTGGGTTGATGAATTAAAGGAAACCTACAGTCATTATACATCATTACTCCCTGATGTTCAAAGCACTCCAGGTCAAATTTTGTGATCAAATGTTTTAGTGTACACAGTCAGTGATTTCCTACATATCCCAGAATGCATTTTGACAACCCCAAGACAATGCTGCAGGTAGGTGGAAACAACAAGCAACAGCTGAACATATTAAGTTTCATCCAGCGAAGATAAAGTGAGCACTGAACTACACCATCCAAACAAAACATGTCTTGCGGCTGCCTAGCATTCTGGTCTATTAAGGTTGCTGTCAGTGGGATATTCCTGCCTCTTCTACAGCACAATGACTTTCTCCCTGTATGACTGCTCAACGCTGATCTAAAATGGCAGCTCTAGTAAGCTCTTCCTTTTTGATTATGAGGGGCTGAAACCAAAAGACATTTACTGGTGGTGTTTCAGATAGCTGAATTATTTTTTTCTGCAATTAAATTGCACTCTGGCTATGCTGGAAGTATCCCAACGTGGCATCACGTCATCTGTATTTGGACAGTTAACTGTGGAGACAAATACATGACCAAACAGCAGATTTGCAAGCTTGTTTGGACACACTAGGTAATCTAAAACTTTTCAGGATTTCAGGAGTGTTGTTTAAAGAAACTATATTGATAAACCAAATTAAAGGTAAAATGTATTCACCCTGAAGATATAGACTATTTTCTCTACATCTAGACATATATGACTTTCTATTCAAATATGTTATTTATTGTTACTGTACTCCAACTCCAACTAATCCCCGTTCAAGATGACCTAAAGAGATTTGTTTCCATTGCTCCTGGAATCTCTGACTATGGTCATGAACTCATCAAATAACATGAAGAGATCATGTTTCTTTGTCCCCCACTATCAAATCCTCTGTCAGATTATTTCTTCCAATGAATAAAAAGGGTTAGATTAATATACAAATACACAAACATGCAAGATTCAGATTGTTGGAGAGCATTTTTTGTGTTTTTAATCAGCGTGCGATCTACTACAGGATGTTATATTCTTCATTCTTATTTCATACTAAAGCTACTGTATATTCACTGCAGTAGACTCTGTGTTTTTTTAATGTGCTGAATCAATTATCTACATCCACTCCTCATAAACAAACTGTGTACATAGTGCTTATTACACACGATGAAAAAAGATCTAAAATGTGAAGGTCTTAGAGTGCACAGGTATCAATTGAAATAAAGCTTATGAGCTATTCTTGCCACTTTCATAATGTACTGACACAATGGAATCACAGAAATTAGAGAAAGCTATTTGTGGTAACAAATCAAACTGTTAGCCTTCAAGCAACTGCTGTAAAGCACAGAAGAGAGTCCCAGTCAAACAGAGACGATTAGCTCTTGCAGAGCGCTACAACAGGCCTGTAATAAAGCTAGCATTTACAATATTGAGTATTGACTGCAAAACTGGTCTAAAAGGAAAAACTGAGACCCTAGATGACATCATTGGCTGTTCAAGACAGCCTGCCAGCATAATCTCTGTGAAGTCACTGCCTATTTGAAGCCACTTTCTGAGCCATCAGCGGTAATTAGACATCATCTGTACGTGTGGCTGCCACACTTTGGGGAATTTACTTTTTTAAGTTTCAGTCATGCTCTCAGTCTGTGTGACTTGTGTAAAGAAAAAGTCAAACGACTCATTTGACGTCAAAGCACTGCAGTGACATCCCACCCCTGTGGGCTGGGCATCTCGAGTCTTTAACCCCATGGCAAAGACACACTGCAAAGTTGTTTCTATGTGAATGGGGCCGGGGCTCGAGATTTGTTTCCCACCGGGGTTTCCCAGTGCTAACAACGTGTATACTTACGATGCTCTGAGGTGATTTGGATAACAGGGTTCACCAAGATGACACATAATGTTAGGTTCAATCAGCAACGGTAGATCCACCTCATTGATGTCACTAACTGTTAGCTGGCAGCCACTCAGCTCCCTCCCTGAGCCCAAACAACTGTGAGCAAAGACACATCAACACACATTAAGTGACATGTTTGCTGCTCCATTTCGCTACCAGACCCCTGACTGAGTGGGCTGATGCCTCTTGCTGCTCTGATCATGTGCTCTTTTGTGATCTAATGATGTGTTTCTATCATGTTTAATTCAGCTATGTAGATGGTTTTTATTAATTGAAAAAAGTCTATGAATCACTAAACAAGGCAAAAAGAAATATTTTATTAATCTGTCACTCTGCAATAAACCATGTAGTCATGCATGTGTGCAGGAAGGTCAGGAGAGGGATGGTGTGGGATGGGAGGAGGTGGTCTGACAGTTCATCGATGATAGCGGCACATTAGTATCGACACCAAGAACTCACTGGGGAGAGAAAATCTTATCTTTGCAAAGCTAGGAAGACAGGGGAGATGGGAGTGAGGGGGGAGATAATGGGAAATGAGAAGAGTACGGGGGGGGGATATGAGATGTAAGAAACCTTGGCAGAGGGCTTATCTCTTACGTGAAATAAGAAGAGGGATGAGACTGAGGACTGTTGTTTCAGGGCGGGGCCCTGAATAGAAATCTGCACAATTTGATGAAACAACAAGCCGTGTGTGGCAAAAACTTTGAAACTTATGAGAATGGTTAAAGTTTCTGGTGCAATGTAACCAACTTTCTGGGGTCATTTAGTTGTTTGATGGTATAACTGGTGGTGTGTGTGATTGGCCCAATGTAGACTAACAAACATAGACAACCGACTTCATGTCCAGACAATTCCGATGCCTCTATAAGACAAATAAGCAAATAAACACTGTGTGTCACATCTTTCAAACTCAACTGAAAAAGTCATGGTAACTGCTTAAATAAAAGAAATTAATAATGATCTATAGCAACTCCCATGCTTTCACTATTGATATAATTATTATCCTCTGCATGTACACCTTGTAAATCAAATGCTGGATGCAATAAGTCAACACTAGTTTTTTCTGAGATGTAAGCTAGGCAATATGTTCGAACTCAATATCACAATTTTTTTTCAAAAAATAATATACTGTATATCACAATATTGCAAATAAATGAAGAAACTGGTGTTTCACAAGTAAAAAGTGTCCCACTGTTATGTTTTACATCAGCCAAAACCCTTCAAATCCAACAATAATGTATTTTCTTATATTCTAATTACACCCAAGACAGTTTTATAAAAAATGATCCTCCAATATGATCATATGATGATACGATACAACTGAAAGTCAATAAATGTAAAGATTGAATTATTTCCCAGCCCTAGATGTCAGACATCATTCTGGACTCTGGAGGACATTCACGCGAAACTTGCTTTAATAAGTCAAGGATGACATGAAAGGAAAGATAATGTCATACTCAGCATGTGTTGTATGAATCACTGGTAGGGCTTTTGACGTGTGCTAATAAAAATGGTTCAACTCTTGTTTACTGTAGAGAATGAAGATGTATTCATGCTTTGATACCTCAGATTTCTTGTGAAACATGTCTTGGTGCCTTTAAAGCCACCTGCAGACATAAACGCCTACATCTCGAGGAAATCTTTAAGATTATGGAATGGCAGTAGAAGGCAGTTGAATTGAAAATGAACAACCAGATTGTGAAGAAGACACTTTAAGAAGACATTTTGCCAGGGATCTAAAACACAAGGTATCTCTTTTCTCTTTTTGCACTAGGAGATGGTAAGTTGTTTGAATGGGGGAACTAACACTCAAAGTAGCTCTTAAATAGGGCTGCTTTGCATTTTAAATGTATATCGGCTGTCAAAATACTTTTGTAAAAAAAAAAAAAATGAAAGCATGGAGTATGATAATACAGTTTGAATAGCAGTCTCAATGGAGGACATGTTAGAATATTTGTGGGAAGAGTGCCAGGGAAATTTCTGAAGAAGGAAAATGGAAAACATGCACAAACAAGTGACAAGGCAGCCTGGAAGACCAACAGCATCCAAGATTGGAGGTGGAGTGGGGGGGAGCAAAACAAACAAGCTGAGAACAAAAAAATGAAGGGATAATAAAAAAGGAGGAACAGTGGGGTTGGGGGGGGGGGCAAATCTCTTAATCTCTCTCTCACTCTCTCTAGCTATGTTTGTTTTGTGCTGGTTTTGGCCTCAAGTCGCCCGTCGATCCCCTCGTAAATTGCCTGTGTCGATCCAGCCTTACAAGCTTCCACACACTCCCTGAGTCCCTGTTAAAATGGTCACGCCAATAAAAGCCCATTCACTTGTAATGAATTGAGAGAGAAGCTAAAGACTAAAGGGGCTGATTTAGTGACAATTGTTGATGATCCTCGATTGAGTCAGGATTGAGCTAGCAAGCCTGTCCAGTCCTACAACATGGCTTGTATTGTTGGGGATTTCTAAAAGAAAAAAGAAGGCTGCCAATTCCCATTCCATCTAGACAATGTACAGCATGAAGGGAAGCACCTCACCCTAGAGTCACTGCAGACATAACAAAACAGAAAGGAAATAAATGATCATATGTCATCTGATGCCAACTGCCTAACGCAAGATGTTTCAATTATAGCAACAGCAGCTCAAACTGTCAGGATCCTCACTAAGTCCTTGCCTTTCTGGTAACTGTTCAAAGTCACTCCAAATTACCAAGTAACACAGATGAGAGGGAAAAAATACATATATATATATATATATATATAT
>LKNJ01001919.1:65909-89890 GCA_002120245.1 Maccullochella peelii
TTTTTTTTTTTTTTTTTTTTTACAGAAGCTAAAGAAAGAGCAAAGCATTATGAAAACAGGTGAGCTGGAGTATTGATTTGTTTCTCCACAGCTTTGAAAGATGAGGTGTTGCACGACTATGTGCTGCAGAGAACACCTATCATTTTCCTCTTGGGCTTGGGAGAATATTTAGTCCTCTACAACAGCAAACAAAAAAAGACATAAGAAAATAAATTCACCTGAAAGCCCTTGATACAGTATAAAGATGGAAGTGGAAGCCGATTTAATTCCACTGGGGTAAAAAACAATCATACATTTTTTTTTTTTTAAATGTATGTTGGGATAATCTGCTATTTTCTTTTCTCTGCAACACACCAACCCATCCAGTTCATTCACACCATGCATCCATCTATTCATCCATCAAACACATTTCTACTTCCTATTCTTGGCTTGCAGGTTTACGGGTGTTGACCATCTGGTTACAGCGTGGGATAAAGTAGGCTCTCTGAAGACCTTATATGATTACATGTGACAAATAAACTTGACTGATTGATTGATTGAAGCCTGCGTCAATGCACAAGATACAATTATAGAATATATGGTATAGACTCAGGTACTGGATTGCAAAAATAAAATTTCACAGGTTTCCAATAAAGTCCTCTCATTGCTTTTGAAAAAAAATGGCAGAAAAGCAGAATTGGTGCATGATGAAAATATCTTGCAACCAGAAGTCACACTGAAGGCATCTTTGGGATGATACTGAACTTAACTGAGCAGACTGAACTGAGCTGCTTGCACATTAATGGTATATTGATAAATTAAGGATTTTTGCATTTAAAGGGGAAAAATCAACTTTGTAATGTAGCACTTGTTTTATATATTAATAGTATTGCACCTGCTTGATTCCTTTATTACCTAATACACCTTGGGTTTTGGGCCACGTATTACCACAACATGTAGGTCCTAGTATGACTTGGTTTTGGAACAACTGAAATAATGAATATATACAATCATGGGCCAGTTTTTTGGCTCGTCTCTGTCTGCCTGTCAAAACTAGGGTTATTTATCTGCTGAAAAGGTGAAATGAATTTACATAAGGGACAACATTAAAACACACCATGTCCCTTTCATGTTACACTTAAAGCACATTTGAGTCCATTATAAATGACCTCCTGTATTCATCAACTGCCCTCAGCTTGAATAAACCCACCTTCCGGCCGCAGTCAAAGAATATCTTAAGAGTCAAACTATATGAGCTCCGCTTGATAGTAAAAGGTCAAATACAGGGAATGTAAGTGGTCACGTCAGCTGCTACATTACAGCACTGCAAGTCCAGTATTTATCTGTTGTTCACCTTCAAAGAAAGAGATGTGAAAGGTGTTGGCAAAAGTGTGAAAATGAAATGCTGTGCTTTCAAGTACCAGCATCTTTAAGAGGCTGTGTCTTTGTCAGTTAGAGAGACAGAGAAAAAAAAATCTTAAAAGTGTAGATGGTGCAGAAAAAAGTAACAGTTCACTGAGTTTGAACCTGCCCAAATAAAATGTAAAAAAAAAACCAGACATGCCATTGTCAAAACGATTGCTTTGCAGTTTCAACACCTTGTCAACTGTCTTGCCAGGTGCCAATGTGTGTCTCACTCACTGCTGTGCCAAAAATGCTGCTGTCTTTGTGAAAATATGCATTCAGAAAGTAAACAATGCAGGTAGCATGTGAAGGTTTTGGAAAACAGTTAGTAGCCTGGGGCACCCCACCACCTGCCTTCCTTCGAGGTGTGTGGTAGTAAATCAATACTCCGTGCGTGTGTGTGTGTGTCTGTATGAACAGTGAGTGTGCGTTGACCTACATTATCTCAATGTGTGCTAGTGTAAGTGTCTGCTTGGGTTCAAGCATGTTTCACTGCACACCGTCATAATCCCTCTACCCACATGAGAATTCACATGACAATCTGAAAATGGATAGAGCTATTTTAGAAAAGTATGTCGCAGCAGGAGCTTGTTCTTCTGTAGCGATCAGGTGGTCTGGTAATAAGGCTGTAAGTTTAAGACAAGGTTGTTGCCATGCTAACTAGTATGGTAACCATGGGCTGAAACCTTCTCCTCATGACTTACAGTATTCATTTTATTATTTGTAACAAAAAAGGAGAGAATAAATTATATGGTATGCATATATAATGGTATATAGGAATTGTAAGATATAAACAAACTCATAATACTTGTGAAGAATGCTCTCCGAGGTGTAGGTTATGATGGCGCCTGCTTTTTCATATCAGAAAAAAAAAAAGAAACAATGCAAAAATGCATATTATGTATTCATTAAACCCACCATTTCTGTGAATAATGTCCTCCAAGGTGTACATTATAAGTCCTGATCATATCAGAATAAAAGAAAAAGAAAAGTAAAGAAAAGAAAATGTATATTAATATATAACTTTAAATAGGACCATATTCATTAATAATGTTTTACTTGCAATCTAAGCTATTTGCATACAGGAATACTGCACATGCCATGGAATCTTAAATCATGTATTAAAACATTAAATATGATCCAATACTAGGATAACTTAAACATGGTTATATTTTTAAACAACTTGCCAATATACAGTATACATATTGTACTGTTGGGCTGTGGGTACTACAGTGCACAAAAGTATAGTTTTGCAGTAGTAATGACATGAATGTAAAGTAGCCTATACTTAAATCTGCTTCTCTTTAAACAAACTTTGTTGTCAGTAAGCTTCATTTCCAACATGTTATTACGTTGATGACCTTTGCTGTACATAATGTATCTGAATAATCCATGAGACAGAAAACCAGACTGCTCATTGAAACATTTCAGATGAGTGGAGCGGTTCTTACTGACAACAAGTCAAGGCTGTGTACTTTGTGGTGATGCATCATGTTCAGGCTTCAAATAATTCCGCTCAACAGAACATTTCTGAATACATCAGAAGAAGACAAAATCAGATGTTAAGGTGTTCTTCTGCAGGATTTAAATCCTCGTTGTACATACAGTATCTTCCTAACTGTTGGGGGGGGGGGTGCATATATTCTGCAAAAACACTGCATGGAGCATGGTGTATATACAGAAACTAAACCAGTTTTGACATTTTGATCCAATTGCTTTAGCAAACCCATGCAACTTCTTCACCTTCAATTCTTTTTCAAAAGAACAACCGATTCATGAGTCTACACACCACCAGAGACAACCCTGAGCTTCTTTAGACAACATGCATTGGATCTAAGAATTGGATGTTGTGACATTATGTTAGAGCACATATAGTTATCTGAAAAGGTCAGCGCAACAGGGTCTGTATGAGTTCAGAGACTCAGATTCTCGGTGAGGCTCGGTGAGAGAGTGGAAAGGAAGAGAAGAAGAGCGAGGGCATCTGCTTTGACCTAGACAGGGAATAAACAAACAAACAGGCTGCCAGGCTATCAGCACACACAGTGAACAAACAGGGAGGCTGACAAATCTCCCTCATATCTATGGAACCATGCCAGGTATCACACAGGTTAGAGAGGTGAGGTGTTGGAACAACACACGGGTGGTGGTGAAATCCCTACAATCTTATCCATATGATAACCTTCTTTTCTCTCGCCAATTCATTGATTGCACACATACTTTAAATTGCGAAAAAATACGAAAATTGCTGTCATGTCTCAGCATCGCTGCCCCAACTGAATGACACCACCCCCTTCTGAAGGTCGAAGACTATTATCAGACCATTGAGGCGATTAAATTGACTGAGCACTGATTACTGTTTTACATAAAGCTTTACTCATTCACCTCTTACAAATGTAACATCAGGTATCATTCATCATTTATGGCTAGCTCTTGCTAATGACACGCAATGAAACCTATACTTGCCCACTGTCCTCCAAAACCTCCAAAGTCTGATCTTGCAGAGCCGGTAGTGTGCAGCTTCTCCTGAACACCGCAGCAAGCACATTTTACTAATTAGTTCCTTCTTCTCAGGTTGTGTTTTGGCGGTGGTGGGAACCTTCATTCTCTTGGCCTTCGTTAGCATGACACTGCCAAGCTGGGGAAATGGCAGAGCAGTTTCTGTACTGTATTCTGCGAGCCAGGGATGAGTGTAGCCACCCTAACTATTAAACCTGCTAATAAACGACACATGTGAGCGTCTGGTTGCTAATTTCTATTGAACAATGTGTGGAGAAAGCCATTTCCATAACTTGCCATTTATTATTCTACTTCTTCACCAGTAGACATTAATAGGGCCAATAAAAAAAGGTCGGAGCAGTAATGAAAACAGCTCTGTTACTGTATCGCCGCCACACACAGAGAGAATCCCGCGAGCTCAAACATTCAGTCAACACGAAGATTACGCACATATACATGCATGCATACAGACAATATAAAGCCCCACCTTGCAAAACACACCTGGGCTCTACCTCAATCTCCTTGAAAGGTCACCTGCCAATAATGTGCAGTTAAGTCTCAGACATGCGTGAGCTCTGCGTTATTATTTTTTGGTTCCACTCCATCACTATTTATTGTAATTTCATTAGCCCAATCTCTGTTATTCTAATTACACAGACATCTTTTGCAGCAAATAAAAGTTAATGAGCTTTTATGAAAATGGCTTGACGTGACCTTTTTACTTATTCATTTATACCCCACCACCACCACCACCACCACCTCCTGTCCCTGTCAAATTGCACTGTGGAAGGTCCCTGATATCGTGGGATTGGGAGGGATGGACACACCCCTCTCAAATACACACAAAAACACACACTGCCAAAAACACTCTTTTCCAATCAACATCAGTGACGCTTTTCCCTTCCTCCCTCCCTGTTTTCCATAGATCATTTAGCCTTGTCATCCATAAATCTGCAAAATGCCCTTTTCAAGCTGCTCATAAACACCCTCATAGATCTCCAAAAATGCCACCACACTTTGAGGCAAGAGCTCTTGATGGTAGTGAGCCCACTGCAGTTCAGCTCACTACAGTCAGGAAATGATGAATGTCAGAATTAATGTGTACATTACAGTCTGCCAGGCAAGGCAGATGGATTTTGGGTTGAGGTGTCCAAGTGAAATAGTAAGGTGTTGATCAAGAGGGGTAAATGTAAATGTTATTTACTTGTATGGCCTAAAAACCCTATAAAGCATGTCACGGAAGAACATTATTCTACTCGGTTGTTACAGAGTACTTTGGTCTCTGACTTTGATTTGCATAACACAGGGGTATAGTGTCAGGGTCAGTTTGGGAAAAATCGCTGTACTGTATTGTGCTACATTGAGGCATCAAACATTAAATGATTCCATATCCCAAATGATGTTAAAAAGAGCCTGTTCAGCTCGCTGCATGAGTAAGATATCTACAGCAATATGTTTCTTGGTCTGATTTTTTTATTACTAGTGGGTAATAAAGGGTGGCAAATACTATCTGACTCATTCTCCCAATATTGTATAGCTGAATAATGAATTTGTACCTTGTACCTTTGATACATTAATCTGTATAACAAGACAAGCACAAAATAACATAAACAGTATTAATTTAATACCAATATAACTATTTTTAATGGTGAACAGAGAGACTTAATTCAACAATAGAAAGGAACTTCTATGTTTTGCAAAAACACCCATTATCAAATTCCCTTTCCGTCTCTCTGAATTAGTTATATACTGAATTATTGCTATCAAAATCATTATGAGGCCTAGTGGATGGCCCTGAGGTTTATTAGCCTGCTCTTTGCTAGCAAGAGCTCCATTATCTTATTGCCTTTAATGTCAGAAAAATAAGGGGGTAAGGTGGGCGATGGCTGCTGCTGCTGCTTTGGGCCACTGCGTTCAACTCAGAGAGCTGGAAATCCAATATTGCAGGGAAGATAGATGTTGAGGAGAAAAGATAGATCTTAACTCGAAAGCTATTACAATGTCTATTGTTTTTCAATGTGGATGTAAATTACCTCGTGCAGCTTCAAGCGCCATTTTGCATTTCATAATTCATGTTTGTTGCAAAGGGAATCAAGTAATAATAACTTTGTGTGTACAGCACTTCTCTAAAACAATATTCGCACTTTCAAACAGATGCATAACCATACATAACCAGGCCAGTAAAAACCTGCGATATAGTCATAAAGGTGACAGAAGAAATCACAGGAATGGGAATAACATTATTGTGAGTGCTGGTTTGTGCTTTGGGTAAACATGATGGACTTGTCTGTGGCCTTCATTTTAGTTCGGAGCACATGAAACAATAGCAGGATATGAGATTCAGTCTAGACTGTGGTTTGCCCTTGCTTCAATTTGATTTGCTCGGCTTTCCAAGCATGAGTAACTAAAACCTATCACGTCATCACCTGTCGTTTTGTACCCATCAAGCATCCTTGTACTTGGTTCAGAATACATTCTCACTCAGCGAGCCGCACTACCTTTTCTCCTGTAAGAGGACTTAGTCTTGCACTTTCAGTCATCTAAGTGCAGTTATTTGGTGACATCCATGTTAGAATATATCAGAAAATACTGTGTGACATTGTTCTGACCTGCCCCAGTGAACTATACTAATGGAATCAGTGCCTCAGAGTTCACACAAATTCCACCAAAAATGCTTAGTGTGAACACAGCCTGAGAGAGGGTTTACAGGATGATTCATATCCATGACCAAGAAAATCAAAGACACAGAAAGATCACAGCGGCAGACAGCACCAACTTCAAACCGTGGCTTTCTCTGCTGAGGTCAACCACTGAGGCATACACGCACAGCATACACAGCAAACAATCATGACTGCACAAAGTTCTCCTGAGGTTGTACTTGGCAAGCACCTCCTCTCTCACGGGCTCTGTCTGCTGGACAGTGGCTTTGTTAAAAAGTTTAGCTCTGGAAAAGAAATGTGATTTCTAAATGGAGTGCATTGTGTCTGCCAGTCATGGACTGTGGGTGTAATGCACTCCGGCCATAGCATTGCAGAAATGGCTGAATGTATTTGAGGGAATGAGTTTTGGCCTGTGGCAGTACTGTACCCAAAAGGGGACTCCAGCTCTTGCAAGGGATTCGGGACATCCATTGCTGCCTGAGATTTATGCATTATTGTCCCAAACCAACCCCTGACCTCATCTCCAGCCCCTCACTATCCCCCATCGGTCCCAACATTCATCATTCCCTTATGTGGATGTGTCAACGGGCACGTAGGCTCTTTTCCATCCCTCAATGAGACAGTAGTCATTGAACCATAGGGAGGGAATACTGAGGAAAGGAGTTGGGGTGGGGGGTGTACCAAGCCATTTCTTTCGATCTTGTTCACCAGAGTGAAAGTGAAATGGGCCGTGGGCGTTATTTAAAGGGACAGTGTGCAGATTTGTACAGGAGAAAGGGGGTCAGTGAGTCACCAAATAGGAAGGCTCCATGGGATGCACAGCAGGAAGAGGCACTGCTGCAATACATATAGAATGAAAAAGTATAATGACAGCTGGGGTGTCAAAGACACAATGATAGCCTTTCTAGCAAAAAAAAGCCAGAAAATTCCACACACAGCAATATGTAGGAGGCCAAGTTCAATGTAAATCCAAATGAGCCCATTTTCACAACTGATTGGGCAAAATGAATATCAATACAGCCACACATGAACAAAGACTAGGAACAATTATACAGATTTATAGTAATGTCAGGCCATCATATCTATCCAACATTTAAATAATTTGTGGACATTGTTATTTACTACAGCACATGTTTGCACATTGTCAGATTTCAGTATAATAGAGACTTTTTGAGTACACAGTCTTAGATTTTCGTAGCTGAAAATGAACATATCTAACTCTCACCATGGATAAGCTAACAGGAGCCATTTGTATGTATATTATTGTCTATGATGGTCATGTAAAGGACCAAAAATTATGTGTATGTGCTCTCTGTACTGGATGTTGTTATTTATTGTAACGTATGCCTTGAACTTATTTGTTCTTCATATGGTCATGTGCCTCTTAGTCATTATATATTCCAAAAATGTACTGACATTTCCCATTTTTCAAGTTTATACTACATATGGCACCTATTTGCATGATTAAACATCATACGTATTCATTCCTTGCTTGGTCTCACTTCAGTTCTCCTGCTGTTAAATTCTGCTACATACCAACCACATGACAATTTTATTCATACCTTTCTATCAAAATCTTCCACTTCACATTTTCCTCAACATGTTTTAAGGTAGACAGTATGTGTTCGCGTCATTTCAACATCAACATGCAATGGACTGCTTCCTGATTTAACCTGATGCTGAGTCTCCAAGTATAAGAACTAATGAAGACTAGAAGACAGTTGGTTAGTGGGATCATACCCAGCATGCTCGGCTGCCTACCTGTCCATCGATCTACTTGTCTGTCTGCTATGGAAAATGGACTTATTTGCTGAGGAGAATGTGACAGCTTGAACCAAAGGCAGGCCTTACAGGATACCTACCACTAGCACTCATGCGCACCCCTCACTTCTCCCCCCTAAACTCTCTAAGATGAGAGCGTTGAGCGGCTCTGTGAGCTACTGATGTGTCACAGAAAAATCACTGCAGGGAAAGTTGACTGGACTCTGGGTTCGCTGCCAAAAACCTAAGAACAAAAGAAGGGCTTTTGAGGAGACAGAACAGAAGGGAGTTGACTGGTCTCCTTTATTCGCCTTCTCCGCCTCATAGCCACTTTCACACTCCAAAAAGCTTGATCACTCATGTATGCAGGTCAGACAGAGTCAAGCATATAGTACATGTTTCAGCAGCTAAAGCCCTCAAGCACAGGGTGTTAAAATTTACTCTTTTTACCAGCTGATAAATGTTTTTGATTTTCTCATTAATGCTGTCTTTCTTCATCTGTCTGCTACCAGCGTTTGGTGTAATCACAGCGTTTGAGGCTGCTACACAACTGGAACTCTTGGACAATAATGAGTTTATGATTGCCTTTGGTAATGGCACCTGGATATTTAAGATGCAGGTGAAACAGCAGCTGGTCTCTCAGCTGGGCACTGTGTGCCAGCTTTGGTCAGTGGCGACAGATGAAAGCATGAGAACAATGGAGGTTCCTGGACACACTGATCAAATGTTAAAAAGCAGAGCAATTCCTGTTATCTCAATAATTAATAGCACAATAATTATTTTTCTACATTCTACATCCAGGAGGACCAGTACACTGATTTAGCATGTTAACCCCATTTTCTACAAATCACATTCTGCATATCGTATTAGCCTGAATATGAGCCTGATTACAAAGGGGAAAAAATCTATACATTTGGACCAAAACTATATTTTAGATTACAGACTACGGACCATTTTCCAAAACAGGTCTTAGGAAGCTTTTAGACTTCCTACCTTCCAGCCAACCACTGGTTTCCGTTTATTCTATTCCATATTATTACTATTGGTTTTTGTTTAGTATCACATGATGACCTCAGCTGAATACTGAACTGTAAAAAGTTACATCTCACCATATATGTCAGCCGTCAAGCACCAATCTAGATGAAACATCAAACACACAGCGGCCACAATCATGTTTGTATGCTGTATGGATCTTTATTTTTGTTGCCTTCATGTTAGCGAATACCTGCATGTCTCGCCCAGATATACAAAGCCACACGGATGCACCTGTACCACATTTTGTCAAGCGCAGGGGGAGCAACAGTGTGCGGTCAGCGCTACCTGCAGCATTTCACGCCAGGCCTCTCAGAGCAGCGGAGAAGTCCAAACTCTGTTATTTCCACCTCAGTGGTATCCTACCTGCTCACTGGCCTGCTGCCGTCCCTGCTGCCCGCCACCTGTGCGGTGCAACGACACATACATACACACAGCACCGTACACAAATCGTCAAACAAACCAGGCCATATCACAGTAGTAACCTGGCTGTAGACAGACGGAGTAAACAGATCCATCTCTACCTCATCTGTGTCCGGTTTAGGGTAGGTTTGTGTGTCTGTCTCTGCATGCGTGCACTCCATTTGAATTTATATAATAAATGTGTCACACTGGAAAAAATCCAGCAAAGGCATAGCTCAACATTAACACCCCAGTGGGAGAGGATAAAAGGATAATACCAGGTTGATCATTCATTACCAGCAATGTGGGTGTGACTATTGTGTATCATGGAAATATACTTATTTTTGGTCCAAATCTTGCCCGCTCACTTCAAGATTCCTCTCCCCTCTCAAGGGCCAAAACAGCATCTTTGTCATTAGCAGCAGATATAAAACATGGAATTAATCCTCACACCCATCTGCCCTTACTTTACAAAATCCCCCAGGAAGCCATTTTGAGATTCTTGCGTCATTGTTTAGTCTTTGAAACTCAGGGGGACCGAATGACGCAGATGATGATTGTCTAGGTTCACTGTATACATAAGCCAAGATCAACAGATGAAAAAGAAAAACACAAATAATTGGGCTGAATAGAAATAGATGGATGGGACGGGAGCTCCAGTGGGAGGAAGACTGCACTGACATCTGAGTCACTGTGATCTCAGTGCTCTGACCTCCTCATGTGGCAATGAAAAGTCACAGAAAAGAGACAGAAGATCCTTGATCATACAGTACAACAGAGACATACATAATGTCTGAGGTAATATAAATGTTGTTAGTATTATATGGATTACAGTATCAGCTTCAATCAATCCCTTCCACTACGTATTTGACAGAAGCTTTGCATCGTGATACAGGATCATGTAGCTAAAAGTCCACCAGGGAAGATAAGCCACTCTCTTGTCTGTACAAGCTGGCATCCCTCCACTATTCTGTGTTGGAGGGGAAATAAAGAGGGTCAGATTTATTGGTATTCAATCACGCACTAAACCAACGGTCGTTCCTGGTGATTGCTTTCAGGTAAAGTGACTGTCAGGACTTCTGCCTATAGAAGCTCCAAGAGCAGAGGAAATGAAATCACACTAAATCCAGCTCTGCCTTTTCATCACAATAAAAAGGGGAGCTGGTATTATCCTCTCACAAGCAAAAAGGAAGAGGTGAACTGTTGGCGCGTAATAGACCTGATGTGTTCAAGTGAAAAGGTCAGTGCATCTTCTAGAGTTAAGCCAGGGAGAGCAGCTCTAGTGACAATAGAGTAATAACATTTTTAAGCTTGATCAGACATGTGAACAGCGGAACAATTTTCTTTGGGATTGTGATTTCTTTTATCGCTTCTCTCTTTGCTCTGTCTTGCTCTTGTTCTTCCCTCCGTATTCATGAGCTGAGTCTTTAACTATGCAATCTCATTGTTACAAAATTTCACAATTTACAATTGATACTGGTGACTTTGTATGACTTTGTTGCGTATGGTGGACCTAAATAAAACCAAGGCTAAACAACAAGCCTTAAGGGAAGGCATTGTGTTTATTGTAACTGAGCTGTAAATATGATCCAAAACAAAATGCATGGGTTAGTGGAATACAGAGACAACAGCTGGCAGAGAAAATGGGACTAGAAGCTGTGCTCATTGTATAAACTTGGCATGAACTGGTATAATGAGATTAACCCTTTTTTCACATGAACTATGTTTTGCATTTACAGTGAAATGGTGTAATTCCTAAAGTCCGGGATGACCTCTAATCTGATTCCCCCCTCCGGTCTGAATTATCACTTGGCAATAGGCCTAAACGGAGGAGAAAGGAGAAGATAAAGGGTGACCATTATCAACCCCACACACTGCCCCTGGCATTCTACCATTTGCAATTAGTGTACTGTATGTCCTTTTCAGGCTGTGATAGTCAAAAAGCCCTTTAATGAGAAGACTGTGAGTCAATATTTACCTTCACTGCTCGGGCTTGTGAGCAGAGACGCCAGAGGATGTGTGTCAATGTGTTTGTGTGTTTATGGAAATGTGCGATTAAGTCCTTTTGCTGGGAAGGATGGCTGTGAATAAATGCGGTGCTATGTTGTGATGACTGCTCCAAAAGCATGGAAAGATTGAATAATTATAATAATCATTTTAAAATGTGAAAATAAAGTCTGTTTTCTTGCATCACATTATCGTATCATCATATTGATGCTGATGAAACCGAAAACTGTCATTAAGGTCCGTGCCTGTGTGGTAAAACATTAGTTATGTCAGTGGGGGAACTGGATGTACAAAGGAGAAAAGGTGAATCAGCTTCACACACAATCCTATTGTACCTTTCTTTGTTGTTCCTTTTTTTGTGGATTTTTCCATACCATCTGTCAGCCTGCCTGTGAGACACAGAGAAGCCATGCTGAAAGCCTCACAACAGAGGCCTTGCACAAACTGAGACCGGCACTCCCCACATACGTCCCCTGATTGCAATTGTACGCATTCCGGCAGACACACAATCTACAGGCTGGCGTCACTGGGTGCTGCCCCCCAGGACTCACAGTGTGCCCCTCAAGGTGTTCCATTTTCCCTGACAAATATCACCATGGGCAATCCATCAAAGACGTAAGCAGTTTTGTCACCACCGCTGCCACATTGTTATGCCATGCAGCGTCTTTCTCTCTACCAATAAGCCAAAGCACTCTCTTTACATCTCTGCACTCTCTGCATGCTCTATAATGCTGTAGGATCGATTCCACCTTTGGCAACTTTTGTGTTGCTGGCGCCATATCTGAGCAATCTAGCTCAAACAAGTTTGGCCATCTTATTTGTGCTTTGATTGCTGTGACCTCTATCAGCCATTGCTCTGTTTGCTGTGCAGCATGATACGTAGGGAAATTAGGCTGATGCACCAGGTTATTGCCCTGCGCAGAAAACATGCTGAGTTTAATCGTAGCTTAGTCAGTGAGAACAGGAAGGGAATCATGTCGCAATTTTGCCCGAAATATCTTTCTTTTTCTCCACGCTCTTGCAGAACCGGACAGATTGTGTCAGATTACTACAGCTCTTCGATAAGTCTAGTTATGTCAGGAGCCACAAGCACAAACAGCTTGCAACTTGAGTGACGGAATTACAGCAGCAGGCACATCAGCAATCAGACCTCATTTCCTAGTAATTTCGTATCACTGGAGCTATATTAACTACATAGGTGGTCCCGTCTGTTTAGAAGGCTAAATAAATAAATAAATAAATGTCATAGAACCAGCCCGGTTCACAGGAGATCCATAAAGTAATAATGATTGCCACCCTGTTTGTGCAGATATCAGTGATGGCACCTTAGCTCCTTTAGGTCGTCTCCAAAGGCCCATTTGAGTCCCACATGTTGTGATCAAGGCCTCTCCTTTTCATGCTTCAGTGTAGTGCAGGGTATTTTGTACTTGTATCGACAGTGGCTCAAGTCACACGCTCAGCCGGGGCTATGGGGCGCGATGGGAGGTATCACAACCTTCTCTACTCCATATAACAATATTGTCATGTTACAGTAGCAGGGGTCTTTGGCTGGTGGAGGGAGGGGGATTACAGTCCTCTTTTGAAGCTCAGCTAGCAGGTGTTTGATTGAAGTGAGTCCCAAGTAGAGGGGAGGGACTGAGGAATGATGAGGGTTTTTCCATAGTCCGTGTCGACAGCAAAGTCTTCTGAGCCTCGCTGTGGACCAAACACTCCTTCGTGCGTTCACGCCTTTTTCACCCTGCTGTATGTTTCCTATGTTTCCCCCAACATTCTTCCTCGCCTCCCCATGTATCTTGTTCACGACTCAATGCACAAACAAGTTGTCCAGGAGAGGGCCACAGGGGGTCACCTGATGCATGGAGTTGCAAGGATCTTTTATCAGTCACAATACAATCATTTTCAGCAGGAGCTTGGCGTTACTGGTTGACTGATATTAACAGTTTGCAGCTAGGAAGGGGGCGGGGGTGGGGGAGGGATTGTGCTATCTTTCTCTCCCACCTCGTCTTCAAGTTTCTTTCTAGATTATCGCACATGTAGGTGCAATAAACCAGTGTAAGCAAGCACAACACTAGAATATAAAAAGATGCTGGAGAAGTACGAGACACTAATAATAAACTCACAATAAAAGCAATAAACCATAAATATTTTATTTAGGCCTGAACATAATACTGCAGACATGTACCCAACAATATCCACTGTAAAACTGGGTATGGAATAGCAATGGATTGCTAACATTTGTGTTCTTCTTTCATGATTACAAAGTGTTCTAATAAAACGTGTGAGTTCAACATGACGTTACATCTGCTGAGGCTAGAAAGGAATGGTCAAGGTAACAAGTGCAGGGTTTTTGTGTGCAGTCATGCGCAAAAGATGTTACTTACAATGTCTGATTCCCAAGCACCTCCCTTGTGAATATGTATATGTCCCTTATTGTCCCCCACACTGTGTAATATTGAGGCTTTGAATTCCCATGCATTTCTCATTCCAACATAATGTGAATAGAGGTGCAACTTGATTGACTTTACAAATAGCCCTGATCAAGGATTTCCTTGTTATGTATTTCTTTATTTGCTGAGTCTGAGCAGCAAATGAAATGCACACACAAAAAACATTGCTTGGTGCCGTTAGACTAGCATCCTAGCATTCAGGACTTACATTTTTTTTCCAAGACACTTTAAAATCTTAACAAATTACTGTAATACTTGCATTTCTCCACACTGGATCAGAACATTTAGCAAAATCCATCTAGCATTCCCATTCATTCCTACCACAGAGGAAACACTGAAATAATTCTGGTTTATAATCTATAAAACTCCCAAAATGACTATAATTAATTACAAAGTTGCATGAGCAAACTTTTCTCTACAGAGGTAAGGTCTCAGTCAGCTCACAAATTCCAGGATGCAGGAGCATATATTGAAATAGAACATGTGTGACTGTGCAGCTGATAATACCCCCTTTTCTGGTGACTGCAGCCTCTGGGGAGCCGCCTGTCTGTTAATTAACAGCGTACACTAATAGTCAGGAGAACTCGAAGGTAAAAAAAAAAAAAAAAATCAAGCCTAATTGCATAAAGCTTTTGCACCGGACACTCAAAAATCTATGTATATGAAATTTAAAGCCATTGACGTGATTACATTAGGATACTGATACTGCATAGCCAACACAGTAAAAACAAGCCATCAGAGAATCCCTTATTGATTTGCTTTGTTGTTGCATTAGAAAATGTGTCTAATGTACTCCAGCAGTATGCTTTAATGCCTGTGCTGCTATGAGATGCACGTCTATCTCATTTATTATTTTAAAAAATCCTTTACATACAAGTGTGTAAATTATCATTAATGGTCTCTTTCAGGGGGACACCCCATGCCATAAAGTAACGCACACACGCACATGCACAGCAGCCCTCTTTGTTTTCAGATATTGTAACAATTTTTTTATTTTTTTTTTGTCACCTGTCCCCTCGGTTACACTTGTCTCTTCCTCTGCCACAGACCGGGAACTGCAGAACCCGACCGGGTCCATTGGAATAAGTAGAGGGGTTCCCAGGGGAAGAGACCAAGTGCGGTATAGTGGGAGGGGTGTTTTTTTTTGTTTCTGTTTAGGGATTAGGCTGTTGAAAGCACCCTTCTTAAGGAAATATGTTTTAAAATAAACTCAAATGTATTTCTAGGTCATAACATATTGTATTTGAATATTTCTGTCCTTGTGAATGGTTTGTACGAGATAATTTAATGGTCTTTTGAGTAGGTGGAGCCCACCTGTATATAAGGAGGAAAGGGAGCACCTAGGGGTGTTTTATAACTGGATAAGCACCAAGAGACACACAGCTACAGACGGCAGCTCCTGTCTTGGGCCCATTTTTATAATAAAATTCACTTGGACTGCTGAACTTCACCTGCGACCCCTCATTCATTTATCTTGCTGCTCATCTGTAAATGTTGTATATTATGGTTGTATTACAACAAGAACATGGTGACGCTGCAGTGACACATGGTCTACACACACTTATTTAATGCAATAAGGAAAAAAAAAACCCTTTTTGTTTGTTTGTTTTGTTGTGGGCCTACTGTTCCTCCTACAGCTCAACCATAATGGGGATGGATAGCAAGTGACACGTGACAGGGATGTGTGAGACAGATTTCTCGCTCACTTTTCCACTTGTGGAGTGACAGCAGGGGTAGAGAGCAATCTTTAATTGCATGTGACATCCGATCACGCTGACAGGGACCTTCAAGCCGGTAAAGACTCACCTGAGAAAAGGGTAAAGAAGGTGGTGGGCTGGAAACATCAGATTGACACCCTCCCTGGAAGCCATTCGCTTGACTGCACCCAGCCCACCCACTACACTACCTCTACACTACCACCCCATTGCATCATGCAAGTCAAGATAAATATGTTTTGAGTGTGCTTGAAACTCACCGGCTCCTTTGAGTTAGGCAACTTAACATAACATTTAAATCCATTAATGCTCGCTTTTTGCTTCCGCAAGGAGAAGCAATCTGCATGAAAGTATTCACAGGGTGGAAAAAAAGGGCAGAAATTAGGGGATTAGGGGCTTAAGGAAGTCTCTCATCTGGAGCAGTTGTTACCAGGTTCTTTTTTTCGTTTGTTTTTTAAATGCAACAAAGACCAGGTTATGAAAAGACTGGATCAGAATCTGTTATTTCGAGTGCAGATCAATACATGGTATTCCCCCACTCCCTCCTCAAAAAGCAAAAGCACAGAAATAAGAAACACCATGAAAGCAAGCTGTAAGAAGACAGCATGGCAAGAGAGGATGAGATAAGAGTGTAGCGCAACACGCTTTGATCAAAGTATGAGGAATTGAGGAATATTGGGCACCCATGCCTAAATAGTTACGTCGCTGTCTGTTCGAGGAAGCTGGGAATCTATCAACAGGAGATCGGAGGCCCAGGAGCATTTGTGTTCTTTGAACTTGGGATTGCTCAGCCAGCAAATAGTCATGACCACACAGTCGAGAATAGAAAAAAAAAAAGAATGACTGGACGATGGGTAAAGGTTGAGCGAAAAAGTAGATCAATTCGAAGGGGAGGAGATAAATAAAGCAAGATGACGAGACAGTGTAGATATTTATTAAATACGTTAGAAACACAGAGGGAAATTAAGATGCAATTGCAGAGGGCTATTGATGTTTTTTTCTCATGTTTTTCTCATCACTAGGCTGAATTCGTCCTTCTACTGAAAAACTAAATTTGGCTCAGTCCTTCCAGTAAGGGGTTGGATCAGCTCTATTAAAGTTCCATTTATCAAGCAAATGAGTCTACCGAAAGGGATATGAATACCATTAATGTACAAGCAAAACATGCTTTTACAACCCATAGGTAATGTTGTTGAATAGGTTTTCTTAGAGAAATTACTTTCCCCCAAGCAGTGCAGTTGGTTGGTGTGGTTGCCAGTGGGGAGATAGCGCAATTATCACCATGATGTATGACTCTCCTTGGTGTCCTCCGCTCTTTGCCCCAGCTCCGTTCTGTCACAGTCCTACCCCTAACTATTACCACTAAAATCCAATGTCCCGCCTCACTCAACTCACATTTTGGGACATTTAAAGTACTAAATATAGAATTAACATTAATATCGTTCTGCATTTCATACCATCAGGTTAGATTTGCTGGAATGCTTTATTGCCCAAAGGAATGTTATGTTACAACAGAAACAAAAAGAATCTCTATTCTTTCAGTACAAATGCAGCTTTCAGGATTGCAAGCAATGGCAGAGGATAGAATGAGGGAAAAGCTGTAGGTAGGAAAATAACTACCAATATTCTCTCATCTTCTGTAAAGGTGAGAAAACATTTCACTTATTATTAACAGGGTTCAAGGGAAATTATTCATGCGCAACACAAACTATACTAAACTGTGAAATAGAGGCTATTGTTTAAACCTATACCTACAAGTATAGTAAGTATTCACAGTTTACAATGGCTAGATGTAGCCTTTTTGAAACACATACCTATTTTAAATAAAAGCTCTCCGTTTCACTATGTGAAATGTCATTTTGTAAAATAAAAGTCCAAATGTTTTCAAGTAGGGTTGTAGTACAAAATGTCAAGTTCATGGGTGTGAAGGTGTTAGGTTGTTCTTGTCTCACAACATCACATTTGAGCTAATCTTTCTAGCTGAATGTAATTTAATGTTAAAAAAAAAAAATGTTCAAGCATTAGCTAAAAATGAACGTTGATCTGCAGCATATAAAATTCCACATTCATGGGTGTTGTGGTGTTAAAAGGGGTGTTGAGCCCTTATCGTTCATGAATTACAACAGCTGATAAACCCAGATTACTCTGGCCTGTCGGGGAAAACAGCATCTGTTCATGGCAGACCGTGTTAAAACATCTCCACAGGCTATAAAAAGGACAGTGTGTATTTGAAGCAGACGCCTTGACTCCCTGAACGCAGCTCTGTCTCTGTCTCTCCCTCTCTCACTCTGCAGCCAGAGGCTCGCCTGAGGTCACGGCTCCTTTCTTTAAGGGGGGGGGCTGCCCACGTGGGTGCAGGCCAGGTTAACTGCAGGGCTCCTCAGGGACCCGGATTTCTGTTTTATTCCAACACATATAATAAAAAGTGATGATGAAAGTGAATTGGAGGGTAGTGAGCAGTAATGAGCTAAGCAGCTGTTTTTGAACACTTCTCTATATGGCGCTGCCAAGTGGAAAAGGCCTGCTGCATCAACCTTTTTTCCTCATAAATGGTGAAATTTAAATAGTGCTTATTCCACTGCCAGAGAACAGGCAGCAAATGTGGAGAGCTAACATCCAATTTTCTGGGACACTTACTGTCACAAGCTAAAAAAGATGACTAAATTCACTCCTACGCTATGGAGCTATTACTTTTCATATGTAAACCATAGCTGACTGCTGATCTCCCAGAATTGTAACCAATATAATGTAGCTTATATTAAGGTAGCTGTAACTATGAATATTCATTTTTACACCTAAACTTTTAGATTAGCCAATTAAGACAACAAACTTCCCAAATGTACAGATTAATTGTAAGCATTACTGATATTACTCTGTTATCAGTAAATCATTATGTCCATCCACAGGTTAAGTTAAGGCACAGTACTGTGTATAGGCCAGTTCTTAGAGCCCAACACACAATCTCTCAAGTTATGCACATAAAATGGAAAAAAGTAGTCCTGAAACACTTCGGGCCTTGGATGTGTAGAGTGCAAGTGAAACACAAAGTGTTAACACAGCCTGGGTAGACAGCTTTATTAAACAGAACATTATCGCGTGAGATGTATGACTGGGAAACATGGCTGAAATGCTTCCTGTGTAGACAAGCCTTTACACTTTATTAATGACAACGCCCTCTGAACATCTTGTCTTTGCTGACCTCCAGAGGTTTAACGTCTCACCTTGCTGCAGCGATGTGCCAGGACCCAGCGACATCACGGTTGCATTTACAAGCACGACAGGACACATTGCAGGCCACACCCGCCAGTGCAGCTGGGTGTGGTCAGAGGTGAAGCAGGCTTGACACTTTTATCCAGAGAGGGCAGCAAAACACTGACTGACTTACTATTTAGCTGAATAAATCGCAATCACATTGGGAACTGCCAGCGTCTGACCTTCTAAAATCAACATGATGAGTAATTACATTCACTGACCGGTGCATTTACAAATTGATACTGTGCTGATTTTAGGCGTAGTTTAATTCTTATTATTATTAAGTCCAGTTTCTCAAGTGTCTCATGAGAAAAAAACTTCATCCTATGTTTCTTTGGCCAGTTGAATTTGTTGTTTTCATTGAATTCTATTGAAGTGACTTGTTACTGTGCATTTACCATTCAGCTGTATACGGCAATACAAATAGCTTTAAAGTCAGGTTCAAATCCACCCTCATGGCAACTTGAAAGGCCGTTCAGTTTGTTGAGTAAATGAATGTATTAATATCACAGCATCATTTCACAAATTAAGTTAACCTCTAATTACCCTGACTTGAGAGCTCATAGCTGCCTTGCCCCGCACTGCCATTTCGGGATCAACAGAGAACAAAGCCAGGGTCAGCATCAATTAGAATAAACAATGGCCCACAGAGGCACATAGCGGCTTTAATTACAACCCCTAATGGAAAAAGGAGTGCCCATAACTACTTCAAAATGCAAGCTAATGGGAACAGAATCTATGATTATAGCAGGGAAGGTGCATCTACACACAAACATAAAGCAAATAAATGTTTCAGGCAGTACTTTCAGGTACTTCTCTGTGAGTCATATTTGTGAGGTGAAATCAGAATTGTGTCTGTGATGTCAGAGGTTAGTTAAAAAATAAAATCATCAGGCTGACTGTGTGATGTTTACCTTCAACCTTCATCTTCAACCTCCCACTTCCCCTGAGGCATATTAGGGTAAATGAGCAAAACTCCTGAAACCTGTCAGCGCCAGACATGGATGAAGAGCGCTAACAGCTGAGTAAGCTCACTGGTATTCAAATGAATGCAACAGGAGATACAGACTCTACAAAGGGAGCAGTGGGATTAAAAAAAGTGCTTGAGGGAGATGAGATGGCACAACCTCCTTAAATTACAAAACCTGGGCTGTCATATTAAATTTTCAGATTTTACTGATTCCACTTTGGGCTGACATGCATTATTACAACGGATTTTAAAAGTCTGGAAGACAATATTTATTATAGTAAATGAGACCTTTGTGGATAATAGCGTCTATTTCAATCATTTGTCCAAACTGCACTACAGGCTGTCAAAGTGTGGTTGATGAATGTGCATCTTTTGAGAAGATGTATGCATCGTCACATGGTTGAAGTTTAGCTCTTTTCCTTTCCATCTCTGTTCCAGGCCGACTTGAAAGCAACTTCTTTGTGTCAGACTCCATTCTCTATTGGCATGCTCTAATGTGTACATCAAAGCCTGCCACTTTTAAAGCCTTGTATTCATGAGCATACAGCAGCTATCAGTAAAGAGGGCGGTGGGGAAAACCAACACTTTCTCTCATCACTACACTCTCTCTCAGCGTCTTGTCCAACTAGCTAATAATGGTGACGTTGTACTTGTCATATGTTATATGTCTTTAAATGTTGACATTCAAAACTAGATTATATTGCCACTTTTTTTTAAATCAAACCTTTATTGTTGTACGGCACAGCCAGCATAATTCATTGTCATCCATCTCTGAGAACAATAATAATACATAACTGATCAACACACAATGTTTTTTAAAGGCTTTTAATTTTGGGTTTGGGGTATGACTTCAGTGTCTAAATGGTATTCAGAAGCTTTTCAACATACTCGATCACAGTCTACGAGTTGCCAATTAGAATAGATTTTATACTAAGCCCATTTTGTCTGTCGACCCTCAATGTCGTTTTGATTGCCGATACATTACACTGGTTCAAAAAGTGTCAATTTTTGTCCTTGTTTTGTCATAGGATATCGTATCAAAACTCAACAACAGGATATTACACAGCATTCTATCAAATTATATTTACATATTAACATTCAGCCTCTTTTCTCTCTTAAAAGCCCATACTTTGGCTCTCTTTAAAGGACGGGTACCTTTTACTCGTCCTGCAATTTTGCATAATTATCATGGTCTCCATGAAACATGTCCGTTTTATTTATTTTTTAATATTTTTTCTGTAAAAGCCCATTAGCTATTGTTTTGGTGATTCACATCCCAGTGCTTCTTTTCCACCCACATGTGAACCGGCTGTTTTGGCGCCTTTTCACATAAACAGTTTCTCTGCTAATGAGCTGCTTCTCTGAATGGCAGCCATACTAGATGCACGCTCATGTTTGAACTGATATCAATTCATTCTTTCAATTTCAGAGAAATATTGCAACAAAATATATTATTACATCCCTAAATTCAACAGAACTATCAGTACATCCTGAAATATCTCTCCTTGGAAAGATAATTCCGTGTACTTTTTTCCTTACTTCTTAAATCACGTTTTATGGTTTGATATTTGAATTTCATATTTTATTACATTTCTCTTTATGTTTGAGCTTTTTGCCTTTGTATGTGTTTTGCAGCATTTCTGGTTTTGGAGCTAATGTCCCTTAAAAAGTCAGTTTAACCAAATCACAAATAAACACTTTCTCTCTTACCTCTGGTGGTATCTAGCCATGCAGACTGTTCAGGTTTCATTTGCCCAGGTTTTGAGATATCCATCTCTGAGATTTGTGCTTCCACCCCAAAACAATGTATTTTGAACAGTTTTTACAGGAACTACTTTGTACTAAGGAAATAAACCCTATGACAACTGCGTACAGCTTTGTCTGTGGATTATCCAGAGTAACAGGGACAATTTCTGAATGCTGACATGTAATTTTCACAAATGAAATTCCATATGGGAGCAGGCCACGAGGATAAAATCCTCTATCATGTAATTTTACTTCGCAATATCAAAACATATCTTGATATAGTACATTTTCTGGAAAATCTAATGAGGAACTGTTTATGAGAAAAGAACCAGACAGAACTGTTGTTCTATTCCACTGAACTGAATACCTGACAAAACAAAAAACATGGATTCATGAATTCATGAATTACATGGATGCAAAAATCGAACTAAAATCCAATACTGCCTGCAATAGTCTCATTAGTATTAAAATGTATTACAAGTAATAGCTACTGTGATTTAACAAAATCTCAGACAGATCAGATCACCCACCCCTACCTCCATTGTATTGGAGTGGAAGTAGAAATTTTATAGACCGATATCTAAAAACCTGGGTCTATAAAACAAAATCTATCTGCATGAATAGATACCAAGCAGTAAGTGGGAAAATGTGTTACAGGGGTGAAACTGTTTCAGCCTAAAATAATAATTGCACTGCAAGGAAAACAACGTACAGAACGTTTGCATTACATATGTAGTTTTAGTAGTCTAGGAATTCAAGTTTATTCTACTGATTGTAAATCTCTGTGAAGAAGAGCATCAGCTAAATGCTTAAATGATCAAGTAGCGCATCATGAATCATCTAGAACAAGGCGCATGAATATATTGCAAGTGCCACACCTCATCATTAAAAATGTTCCCATGAAATGACGTGTTCGTCCTCTCTGAAGCGAGCAGGCAGCAGCCCTTTAAAAATAAGCTTTCCTTTGACATGGCCCCTTCACCACAGAGCTAACACAGCGAGACATGGATTTGTTAGTACAGACATCTAAAGTGTCTTAAAATGAGAGAGAAAGAGAGAGAGAGAGACCTTTACATTCCCACCCACGTGCTAGATAAAAGGAATAAATACACTGCTGCACTGGCAGTCAGCCATAATGACCCAATTAACGCTCCTCAAACCAAAGAACATCTCTGAACGTAAATGAACACTGGGTAAATGAATATCTTCATGCTGTCTTTCTCATTCTTGCTCTCAGCTCCATTTCTCACCGTTGATCAGCCATTGCTCTCTCCCCGATTCCCTCTTGTTCCGTTTCTCTCCTCCTTACCATCTCCATTCTCGCCCTCTATCTTACTTTCTCTCTCCATTTCAAAAGGACAAATGTCTCCTGCAGTCACTGTAGCACTGCATTGGTATTCTGCTCTCAATTTAGCCAAAGAGCCAGGCAGCAGTGTCTGCTTCCAGCAATCACACAGCAATCTGACACAGAGCACACACACACACACACACACACACACACACAGAGAGAGAGAGAAAAGGCTTGAGGAATTAAAGGAACTGAGAAATTTGAGCGAGACAGCAAGAAAGAGAGAGGCAGACAGACCTACATGGCTGTCTAGCAGTGACATCATGTGCTGTGCTATAGGGTCTCTAAACAGCAATAACTCATCCACAAGAAATGGAGGATTCTGCTTTTATTTCAGAGAGCAAAAGGCGAAACAATACAGCTTCTGGAGCTGTTAAAGACTGTTCTAGACTTTCTACATCAAAACAACTTAAAGGCTTTGATCTAAATCATGGCGGCATGGTGATTTTATTTTAATTTCTTAAGATCAAGGCTATCAAAAGCAATACTCCAACAAAAAATGTGAACAAAATATTTTGTTTGGGTTGATTTCTTTTGCAGCGCTGTCAAAGCTTATCTGTGAGTGCCACAAAAATGCAAGACTTCAAACAATTGGCACATAACTGCTGGCAAAGTAGTTATCTACCTTTTGAAGATTCAGTCATTTCATCACACAGGAAAAGGTAGGAGCTACTGAGCCTATTGGTTATCATGGAGGTTGCAATGCAATATTAATAGTATTAATATTATAACATATTATAACCCCCCCCACCCCCACCCCCC